>JAREIK010011843.1:0-34814 GCA_029783825.1 Sapria himalayana
TGTTATTTATTTTATAAATTTAAAATATTAATTAATTATATATTGTATGCTCAAAATTTATGTCTTAATGTCTCGAGGCTTATGTTTTGGCTCATAAACACAAAAATGTCTCGTATTATGTTTTTCTTTTAAAAATTTGATTAGATATAAACCTTAGGCCATATATACAACCTATGTTGCACGGATACGCCTAGGCACTGCCGTGTCCACGTGTACGACAAGTGGACACGCGATATGGTACGGACACGCGTCGGATACGTGTCCGATACGACACGTGGCATATCATTCACAAAACCATATCCATACGCCACGTTCGTGTCGGCAGACGCGTCGGAGACTTCCGACGCGTTGTTCTGAAACAGTCGTCGTTTACCAACAGACGTGTCGTTTACCAACCAACGTGTTTTTACGATTCTAACGCTTCGGAAATATACTATATATTAATGATACTACCTCCTACTCTCCAACAAATTGAGGAGCACATCGCCGACAGTGAGTTGCCGACAAGCCGATTGCGGGAAATAGTTGTCATTGTGTCAAACGGGGAGGGGAGGAGCACACCGCCGGGCGCCGACATTACCTAAGGTAACCTAATTCTATAAAGGGAAGGGGTTTTGGAATCTGTATCGGAGGGGGTGTGTTCGAACTGTAAAGGGAGGCTGGGGGGGGAAGTTCGGAGGGGGAGGGTGTTAGAGTGGTTAATATATTTTACATTATTTAAAATACAGTATTTTAAAATACATATTTTAAATTATGTTAGAGGGTTTAGAAGCTGTAACGGGAGGGGGTAGGGGTTAGAGGGTTAAATATATATTTTTTATATTTTAATTATTATTGTTTGTTTAATATATACAAAATAATCATAACAATAATTTATTTTAATTTAAATACATAATTTTAAGAATAATAAAATATATGCAATATTAATATGGAATATATAAATATGGAATATTAATTTTAAATATATTTTTATTTTATTTATTTAAATTTCTGTTAATAGATAATATTTGTATTTATTTTTTTTTTCATGTCGTATCCGTATCCTAGTTTTTTGAAATTTGCCGTGTCCCCGTATCCTGCCGTATCGTATTCCCGTGTCCGTATTCGTCTCCGTGCTACTTAGTATACACTTGTAGATTCTCTTGTGCTCAATATGAGTATTATGTGTGCTATGTGCTTCCCTCTTAGAGGTGTCAAATGGCAGTGCTGGGCCAGCCCGACCCATTTTTTAGAGCACGACCGTGCTTTCTTGTCGGGCCAGGCACGGTTTATAAAAGCCAGGCCCGGGGGGGCCTAACCTGGCCGTATGGGCCAGGTTAATTTTTTTTTAATTCTATAGTTTTATATTTTAGTTTAATTATAAATATATTAAATTATATATATAAATTATAGATAATATATATTATAATAAATTTATAAAATGAAAATTGTTTAAAATTTATTTAATTACAAAGCTTAAATTTTTTTTATAATTTAAAATAAAATTAGTTTATAATTTAATAAATTAAATTATAGAGTTATAAATTTTTAAATGAAAAAATAAAACAAAAAAATAAATAAATCAAAAAATATTGTTAAAAAAATTAAAAGTAAAAAAAACAAAAGTAAACCAAATGAAAAATGACCAATCAGCCAATAGATACTGAAGGTCCGAACCAAACAAATTAAAGTTTCAATGTAATGTATAAATAAAACATACAATCAATAAAAAATAAAACATCGAAATCAAAAAATAGTGGAACATTATCAATCGTCAATCGGCATATCATGAGTATCATCAGCCGCAACATCAAGATCAATACCATATGAATCATCATCATCAGCAATTAACTCCCCCGCTTTCGCAGTGGATGCGGCTGCAGTCACTGTCCCAATCCTAGCTCCAGCACGATCATGGATGCTAAACCTCGAATCCTCCCAATCCTTCAAACAGGCAAAGACCTCAATATTATTTGAACGTAATCTCGATCTCCTATTCGAAATCACGTTCACTGCAACAGAAAAAGTAGACTCCGATGCTACGCTGACACCGGAGGAGTCAATAGATCCTGTGTCATCCTAGATAGTACAAGAAAGGTGGACTCATATGATTTCCATCACTGTAATATATCAAAATTCTTAGTATCAGAATGTGATAGGATTGATCAGTAATCGGTATCTAAGTTCCGAGAAGGCTCGCTCCTATGTGATGGTCCACCCCTACATTTTTCCCTCGCTAGCGAATAGAAAAAGCATCATCTCCGAACAAAGTATCCATTTCCGTAATCACAGTCTCACTATTACCACCACCATACCTAGTATCATAGTATGTGAACAGGTCAGTCAACTTGTCATGAATGAACTCTTCAGGTGGCTCTTCCAGGTTCATGTACAAGGAAATATAAGTAAGAGTGTTTTCTATTCATTCCACCTTAACCCTAGGGTCCATGCATACAGCAAGGCAATAAAGAGATGGATTTGTGGACCAGTACTTCAAGTACTTGATTTTCATATCTGCAACCATATGACTAAGTGTCGGGTCAGCTCAATACTTCCTAAACATGCTACTAATGTTGCATATGCACCTAAGTACAATGCAAGTCGTGGGCGTATAAACTGATGAACACATGTTCGTCGTGTCATAAAAAATCTTCAGGAATTTCATAAATGAAATTTTTGAAGACCAGTTAGTGTCGTCAATAATAAGTTTGGCACTCATACTATTGACGTAGTCGGATATTACGTGTTCATATCCAACACATGATTCAAACATCAGGTACGTGTAATTCCAATGATGTCTCACATTCGATTGGAATTTCTTCTTCTTAAGATTCACAGACAAACAAAGACTACCAAACTCTTGTTGTCTGCGAGAAGTACGAATATATTTTAGTGCATTACGTATATTATCCAACATGGGGGAACACACATTCAAATCTGCTTGAACAATCAGGTTAATCACGCGACACATGCATCTGACATGAAAAATTTTTCCTAATGGTCTGTCTCTAATATTCCTAACAAACATGTTAAATCGCTATTCCATTATTAGATGCGTTATCAAATGTAATACTAAAAATTTTATTTTGAATTTTATATTCTCTAAAGATTTTCATCATATACTTAAAAATGACCGAGCCATCATGAGGATGGAGAATCTCAGAGAATCCTAAAATTTTTTTATTTATACTCCTATTAGAATCTACATAGTGATTGATGAGACATGCATAAGATGATTCATCGTGACTTGTCAAGATATCGGATGTCACGGACACCACTCCATTATATGCCATAAATTCATTACTTATTTTTTATTTTTCTAACTTATACAATTTTAGTATGTCATTCCTAGATGTGAACCTAGGAATTATACGATAAGCAGACTGAAAATATGTCTGCATGATGCGCACTACCCTTGGATCTTTCGAAAATCTTATCGGAAGACCCATCAATGTGATAAGTCTGGCCATGCCGTCCATACCCAACTCGCTGGAGTATATGAAGGAAGTAAACTTTGAGACTAAACTTGATCTAGTCTCAAAAAATGCAGTGCCAAGTTGGGTTTGCTTAGGATCTAATAGATCATATTTTTTGGTGTATAATTCGGCATGCCTCTTAAAGTGCCAAGTCCCAAACGAACTTTTACATGTTAAAATTATCATACAATATCTGTACTATGTCATTTCTTCTTCCTCATCCCTAATATTTTTTTGTTTTATTATATTAAAATGAATTCAAAACTACAGAAGTTCTCCTAGTTTTTGTTTTTAGAAGTTTGAGTTGTGATGACTGGAGAAACTAAAGTTTCAGAAGTCTCCGACCTCTGTGTAAGATTTTCATTTTCTAAATTTAAATATGTTTCATTAGTATTTGTCATTTTTAGAATTTTTGTTAAACATGATACTTATTTAGAGACTAGATGATAGATTTTAGATTTAACTATTTTAGGACTAGAGAGAGAGACTAGAGAGAGAGAAAGTAAAAAAAACTTAAAATAAATTTCATGGTAAATCAGTCAGGTCGCTCACGTGCACGGTGCACCACATTCTAGCTCAAAATTTAAAACCCAAGTTGAGATTCCCGAAAAGCAAAGCCAAATGACGAAATCTCGATTTCCCGAGTCTCGAGATAGAGGAGCAAGAGTATTGAGAGAGAGAAAATGTGAGATTTGAGAAAATAAATATTTATGAAAAATATAAATATCATAGAGAGGGGGGATGATTTTATAGATTAAAGAAATTTTTTTTTTTAAAAAATCATTTTATATATATTTTTTTTGTTTTTTTTTTAATTTTTTAGCGGGCAGAATCATGAGGGTTGTTGGATTCTGCTTCCTAACCGTTGGAGGCGAGAATCCAACGGCAACAATTTAAATTTTTTTTTGCTCGTTGGGGGAGGGGGGGGGAATCAGGTAGGGTCGGGGGGGACCGCGGGTCGGGTCAGATTGGACCCGACCCGCGGTCTTTTTGTGGGAAGGGAAGCTTGGCTTGGCCCGAGTCATAGTGAACCCACTCGTGAGGGTGCGTGAAGCCAGGTTTGCGGGTGCGGGACGCTGGGGTTAGGTGTGAACAGTGACCCCGACCGTGCCTATGGTCTGTGCCACGGGCCATCGAACCGTGCCGGGTCAGGCATGGCCCAAGGTCCGGTTGGCCTCGGCACGGCACGGGTTGTGCCTTACCCGGGCACGGGATATTCCCGTGCCGGGCCGGCCTGGTTGACACCTCTATTAAGAATAGATTGTACCCCTCTTGATCAAAATTGAGTTATCATGGAGAATGTCAATGAATTGCCTAGCGATATTGAGGCATTGTTTATAACACTTAGAAGTGGTAAAGAAATATAAAAGTAAAAAATATAATAAAAATCAAAAGAGGAAGCTGATGCAAAGATGTCACTAACAATATTGTGATATTTGAAGTTGCGACATCTGTCATTGTGACACTTTAATTTCGAAACATTTTCTAATGTGACACTACCAAACCCTACCATTGAACTCATGTTAAGATATTGTCCAAAGAGACGCATTGTCCATAACACTCAGAAGCGACAGAAATAAAATAGTAGAAAAATCAAAAAGGGAATCTGATGTAAAAGATAAGTTTTCACTGACAATATTACGACATCCAAAATTGCAACATCTAGTGTCTCGACACTCTCTAATGCTGCAATGTTTTTTAATTTGGCGGCACTACGAAATACCACAACCAAACTCATCCCCCAATTGTTATTACTTAAGAAGTTTAATTGGAAGAGGAAATGCAGATGAACCAAAACAATGAACATAAAGATGATGTGTCGAATAATGATTATACAAGCAAATAACACTTTCTCAACCTTAATTTTGTTGAACTCTTTTTTTGTAATGATTTAGAAAATAGAAGTTTGAAAATTTTGATAGATTTCTCAACATGTTTAAAAAATTAGAGGTCAATATATCCTTTGCTGAAGCTTTATCATAGTTGTTGTATTACTTAAATTTTATGAAAGATATAATGAGTAGCAAGAAGAAATTAGAGATTTATGGCACATAGAGCATGACCGAGAAGTGCAACTTAATTATTCAACGAAAATTCAAAGATCTGAGAAGTTTTATTATTTCAAATATTATTGTGGAGCACATCTTTCAGAAAGTAAATATTTTAGTTTTAGAGCATGTATCAACTATATGTCTAATGCCATGACATTTTTTAATGTGGGGCCACTTCCAAACCCCATTGTCTAACTCATGCTATCAATTGTTGCTACGTAAGAAGTGTAATTGGAGGAGATGTAGATGAATCTAAGCAATGAACATAAAGTTGATGTGCCATTAATGATTATACATCTGGTCAATATTTTCTCCACCCTAAATTTTCTTTTTCATAGTCATTTAGAAAATAGAATCTTGATGAAAAATTTGATAGATTTCTTAATATATTAGAAAATTAGAGGTTACTATATTCTTCGTTGAAGTCTTATCATAAATGTTGTATTACGTAAAATTTATGAAAAATATAATGAGTAGTAAGAAAAATTTAGAGGCCACTTCCAAACCTAAATATTTTATTGTGGAGCACATCTTTCAGAAAGTAAATATTTTAGTTTTAGAGCATGTATCAACTATATGTCTAATGCCATGACATTTTTTAATGTGGGGCCACTTCCAAACCCCATTGTCTAACTCATGCTATCAATTGTTGCTACGTAAGAAGTGTAATTGGAGGAGATGTAGATGAATCTAAGCAATGAACATAAAGTTGATGTGCCATTAATGATTATACATCTGGTCAATATTTTCTCCACCCTAAATTTTCTTTTTCATAGTCATTTAGAAAATAGAATCTTGATGAAAAATTTGATAGATTTCTTAATATATTAGAAAATTAGAGGTTACTATATTCTTCGTTGAAGTCTTATCATAAATGTTGTATTACGTAAAATTTATGAAAAATATAATGAGTAGTAAGAAAAATTTAGAGGCTTATGGCACAGTGAGCATGAATGAGAAGTGCAATGTAATTATTTAATAAAAACTTATGAGAAAATTTAAAAATTTGAGAAGTTTTACTATTTTATGTATTATTGAGTAGCACATATTTTATAATTTATTAGTTGATTTGGGAGAAAATATTAGCTTAATGCTGTTGGATATAGTATGAAGATTGAATCTATGTGAAATAACTTTGATTTTCTTTCTCAATAAATAACTAGTTAATCAATCATGTTTTTTGGAGAATTATCAAATATATGCTATGCAAATGAAGGTTGAAAAATTTATTTTTCTTGCTGACTTTGTGATGTTTGACATGGTAGAAGACTCGTATATACTGTTGATTTTAGGATGATCAGTTTTAGTGATTGGACAAGCATTGATAGACGTGAAAAAAGGAGTAATCATACTGTGTGTGCGGAAGTACAAGTGAAATTCAACCTATGTAAAAGCTTAAAAATTCTAATTGATGATGAGGAACACTATTAGAGAATAGAAATTTTATTTCTTACAACCAAAAGACAGAATATATAATTCAGATTAAAGTATTTTTTAAATGATTGTTGCTCCAAAGAAATGGAAAATTTATATTATGCCTTGAATAAGAAATATGTTATGATGTTGTGACATTTCTCAATGTTGTGACAGAAATAAAAGGGAAGGCAAATTATGATGTTGCGATAGATGTTGATGTCATGACATTTTCATGTGCAGACTAAGAGAAACTAATGAGGAGACTCTTGAAATGATTGAAAAAATATAATTTGAAGAAGTTCCACTATTAGTCAATGATGTACGTGGCAAAGAAGACAAGGCTTAGACAAGCATTACTGAAGATCTAAAAGAAAAGAGGCATAGGCTGACATGCTGAAGGAAGTTACAATATTAGTAAAAATGTATGTCCATAAATACCGAATCACTAAAAAGAAGTCATGGTAAAAAAAAAAGCTATGATATTGGTGAAATAGAAGTTACATGAAAATGCCTTGTCATTTTTCCTAGCTACGACACAACAACTACAACAACAAATGATATAGTGTTTTTTTCCAAAGTCACAAGTATGAGATGGGAAGAAGTAAGATTATAGGAAAAACTTAGGAGGCAACCCAAAATATTATTTTTTTTGCTTGTGTTTGTATTTAATTTTTTTTATAAATACATTTCACAAAGTCTAACACTTTTATATTGTCTAAAAAAGTCACAATACTGAAACCAAATCATGACATTTTTCATGACACTTGAAGTTGATGCACTCAAACATAGCTATAATATTTTTCACCACATAAGAAGTCATGATACACAAATTTAATCATGATTATTTTTTTTTTTGTAAAAAAAGGAAGTCATAATGATGAAACTAACTCATGACTATTTTTTATGCCGTGCCTATCATTCTAACTCTACAAAATAAAATAAATCATAATTTTATTCTCAAACTCTTCTTCTCTCAAAGCTGAACAAAATCACCACAATTTACTGAATCATTAGATTCAACACTATGATAGATGAAAAAACTATGATTTCAAGTAATAGAAAAAAAGGAGTGCAAGGAGAAATCAGTTGGAAAGCGAAGAGGAAGCGAGTCAAAAACCTCATTGAGAAATCTACCTAGATCTTGTTGCTCGATCCAATATTTTTTAAGAAGGGGAGGAGATTGATAATGTCTACTTTAATGAAGAAGAGCTTCATGAGAAAATGAGAGTTTGGAGAAATTATTCAATCTTTCTAGTTGATAATTGAGAAAAGAAATTGAGAAAATCATTGTTGTCATATGGAGAGGGGCAATGTAATTATCTTGAGTGAGTTTTATTCTAATCTTAAAGATTGCAAGAGAAGAAATAATATGTACAAGGAGTTTTAGTATATTTTGATATGGTATTTATTATGTACATGGAGTTTTGGATAGTATATCTTTCTAAACCCTAAAAATACAATCCAAGTACGAGGAGTTTGACTATATTTTTTATGTTTAGCATTGCAATTCAATTTCCACCTCTTTATCATCAACCAAGATATAACAATTTTGTTGTTTGTTTTGGTGAGGAGCTATAAAATGAATTTTGGTAAAATTTTAGAAAATTTATTCTTGATTTTCAAGGAGAAGGGTTCTTGGGGCATATAATTTATTACTCTTTGATCACAATGTTATATTATGTTGAATGAGTCTTGATATTTGAGGATAGAGATAAATTATGTCATTGAAAATCCTCGTGACATTAAGTGGTGAGAAAAGTGAACTTGAAGGAGATAAAAAGAGAAAATTAATTTTTGAAGAGAATGAATTAACTAATGTGGGACAATAAGTGCCAATGTTTCCTGAAGCTGAAATGGAAGAAAGGAGTAGTTTTGAAGAGAATTTTGAGTGATTTCCCTTGAAATATGAATTTTAAAAGAGTAGAAGGTATAGAAACTTGGAAGAAATCATTATTTTACTAAAGTACATTAAGTTGGAGGTTGATTATAGAGAAATCTGATTGAAAGGAGAATTGCTGAGAATACATACTTCATTGGCTACATAATTGGAAAACAAAGATAGCTAGTGGGAGGAGTGTGTGAAGAAAAATGAAGAGAAACACAAGAAAAAAAAGTAGAGAAATATGATGCAGTGTGCAAAATGCATCTCAATAAAAAAAGATCTTATTTGTATCAATTTAAAAAAGTTTGAAGAGAGGGTTATGAAGATTTTGGAAGACACTATGAAAAGATTGGAGATCATAGTAATGAAAAGTGCTGAAATATTTTGGAACAAAATCATCTCTACTAATTCATCTCTGCTGAATTACAAAAAATCATAAAGAACAAAGACATATTATGCATGAATTTTGCACATGGTTTTTTTGAGGGAGTGGATAAATGATTTGGAGATGTGCAACACAAATCAAAAAAAATATGTATTTTTCACAGGGGTTTTTGAATATACTCTTACCTCAGTATGGAAGAGACAATATATATAATGCAATATAATTTCAAGGATGATTGAGTGGGCAACAAGTGACGAGATATACAAGGAAACTCACCATATCTTTGCTATAATTTGAATTGTCTAAAGTTTATTTTTTATTGACGAAGTGCAATATAAAGGATCTATCTGTCTACCAAGCTTCTTCATTTCGTTGATGCATCATGTAATTTTTGTTGAATCATTTCTGTGAAGAAATGATTCAACAAAAAGTGTGAGAGTTTGTTTATTTCTTCATTTTTGTGAAGAATTCATTTCTGTGAAAAAATGATTCAATCTGATATTCTGGGAAGAAATCTTCACAGAATCTCGGGAAGTGAGTTTTTTTTTGTTTGATTCCGAGCAAATATTCAATTGTGAGAGTTTTTTAGGCATTCAAAGTATTGTATTTTTTTGAGTGTTTTTGATTATTTTCTTGATGTGTTTATATTGGAAATGTACTTTAAAAATAAATATTATATTGAATTATGTTTTTGATAAATAATAGTGAAATCAATCATTAATTAAGTAGAAATGATGAACTTGATGGAAAGTAGAAATAAAGATTTGATGAGCAACAAAAAAAATAATGACAATTTCAATGTCATGATATTTATAGACCAATATGTTCCTATTAAGAAGTTGTGACCTACTTTTTATGCAGTGACTATAAAAAAGTCATGACATTTAGTGCATGTCATGACATTTTCACTTGGTTGTTATATGCTTTTATTCTATAATATATTTTTTTGGTCATGATATTATTTTGGAATTGTGGTTGTATTTGTGTTAAACACAGTTTTAGTTGTGATATTATTTCTACATTGTGGTAACCAAGTATCAATTTGGTAAGTAAAGTCATGATATTTTTCTGTACCGTGTCATATTCTTTACATAATCTAATTTTCATAACACAATGTGATTTTATGGTGTGATATTATTTTGTCATCGTGATATTAAGCTTCAAAGAGGAATTTTCTTAGTCGTGATATCTTTTGCTTCAGCAATATTATTTTTTAGAGGGGAATTTCTTCATTTGTGATATTTTTTGCCATTGTAATTTTATGCTATATAGAGGATATTTATAATTCCATGCATCTTTTGTCATCATGATTTTGTATTTTAGAGATGAATTTTTTTAGTTGTAACATTATTTGCCGTATTGATTTTGTGCTCAAGAGAAGAATTTTCTTGTTGTATTTTTTGCTGCTATGACTTTCTGCTTTATAGAAGATTAAATATTTATTTAAAGTTTTGCCTCAACCCAAACGTCGCGAAATCAAACTTATCAAACTGCTATAGTACACTATGGGATTAGGAGATATAAAACATGGACTTGAAGAAATTCAAAAAAAAAAAAAAGAAAAGAGGGAAAAACAAGAAGAAAAGAAGACAAATTAGAAGTGAAAAACATGAGGTAATCCAACACCATACCAAGGTACTTCGCCTCTCCCAATTAGGAAGAGAAACTCAAGCCAAATGTATAGCAAAATAGATTGAGAATTAGATCTAAAATCTAAATCTTAATGATGGTTATAAATGAGAATTCTCAATTCGATGAGGTGATCATTCAATCTTTTTGTGCATAATCTTTTCTATTGTCATGCTAATTAGAAATATAGTGGTGGTTTATGTAATTGTGTATGATGAACATTATTTTGTAATAAATATAATGATTTTATTATTATCTAAATGTTGATGGATATATTTATTATAAAAAATATTTAAGATCTTACTATTTAATAAGTGTATGCATGTTTGATGTAGTGGGCAGTGAAAGACAAACCATAAGACACACGCACAAGGTTATAATTGATAAGAAGTAAGAAGCCTACAGGGCTTAAAGTATAAATATCAAAATGACCATTACATTGGGTATCTTCTAAAAGGACTGGTCCTTTAATGGTTGTGAGGGCTATTTAAAATGTCTAACTAGGGGCTTCACTATAATTTAGGAGTTATGTGTTGGTTGTAGCATATGTTGACAGGTAAATTATAAGGAATACACAAGGAGACATATTTCATAATGTGATGATAATTCTCTAATTATTTTATTCTTGTGGCACTTTAATGGGTAGAATTATTAGTGAGATGTATGTTAATTGATATGAGCATGATGCTCATGAATTCAAAAACTTAAATATAATAATTACCACATCATTTTATGTGTTTTATGATAATTGAGGTTGTAGAATAAAAATATATACTTGAAGCAATTATCAAAAACATTACAAAGGGATCATCCAAAGGGATATGCGGGTTGGGGTAGGTGAACTTGCCCATTTTGATATCATTCTTATTTAATGGTACATTAAGCATGAAGTTAGAGTTGAAAATCATATCCAATGCACATGACTCTCAATTTATTAGAGTCTGAGAGAGATTAATATCTTGAAAGTTTTACTCTTGAAATTTGGAGAGGTTATTTTTAATGAATCTTGAATCTGAGACCTATTATCTTTTGACGAATGTATGCGAGTAGGGGTAGGTGAACATGCTCATTTTGATATCATTCTTATTTCATGGTACATTAAGTATGAAGATAGAGTTGAAAATCATACCCAATGCAAAATATTCTCAATTTAGTAGAGTCTAGGAAATGTTAATATCTTAGCAGTTGTACTCTAAAAATTTGAGAGGTTATGTCCGTGAACTCGAATTCTAGACCCATCATATTTGGATGAATGTATTTATCATTACATCAATGTATGATGTCTAACAAATATATGTAATATAAAGACTTCTTAGGTGATTATTAATCTCAGTACGATTGTTGCATAAATTTTTTTCATTTTAAAATTTTAACAAATTCATGGTACATTAAGCACAAATGATGGAATAAGTGGTTCTATGATTTCTACTTGGTTCAATTCTAAGTATATAGTTGAGAATCAAACTCAGGATCTTCTGGATAAGTTGCTAAACTCTTGTTTTCTTGGTACATTGTCTATAGTCCACCATTTCCAATTGAATCAATATCTGAGAGTGCATAAAACTTCACTCTTGTTTTCTTCATATGTATTGTAAGTGCCATTTGTGCTTAATATACAATGACATGAGTGTATTATTTACCAATTAATTTTTTTTTTTTGATTTTTTTGGTTATTTTCTCACTAAAGGAAAAAATTTCTAATGTAAGCTAAACATGTAATGACTTATGTTAGATAAATAATTATTTTATTTTATGACTTTATGTTTGTTGGATTGCTTTCTAAAACATTTTGTTTTAGTTGAATTTGTGTATTTTATATTGAATTTATGTTTGTACTGTATTTGATTAGGTTGAAGAGTGTTAACTATTCTTTTTTAAAGAGATATTTTGATAATTATTTTATTTTTTTATGCATATTCTTGCACTCATGTATTTCATGATTGATTGTTAGGGTTGATTATTTTTTTTTTACATTTCTTTAAAAAGCTAATTTTTTGAGGATATTCTAGAGATGTTTAAATTTTTATGTATGATTTATGATTAATATTTTTATATCATGTTTATTTTATTTTTTGGGTTTGGTAATTTATGGTTTTTAGCACCTATCACGTGGGCTGTTATAATTCAAGTGATAGTGTGTGTGTGTGTGTATATATATATATATATAGATAAATAATGATGTTCCACTATCAAAAATTTTTATACAAACCTACAAGAGATTTATGCTATTATATTCTATTCATGTAATCTTTTGTTTCGCTCATTTCAGATATAGTATATAGCTGCTGCAAAGGCTGCTTTCCATATTGTGCTTATAGGGCTGTCCTTTGTGTGATTATTCTCCATTTTTTTTAACATGGTTGGTAATGATTTTGCATCTCCCTCCACTCTGGTCCAGCTTATGAGTTCCACCCAAATGTTCTTGGTGTAGTTGCAATTGAAGAAGATATGATCTATGAATTCTACACAAGTTTAGAATTCACAGTTAGTGTTGTCTTGAAAATGCCTGGTTTTTAGTTCGGAGTCTTTTATGCTTGGCGATTAAGAAGTATATTGCATGCTTGAGAATATGTTTCTTTATTCATATGATCTTTGTCCAAGACTCTGCTTTTATATTAGATGTCCCCGCAAGATAATTATATGCTTCCGTAATTAATTTTCTTTTCCCCCCATGTATTCAGTAATTCTTTTGCTTGTTCCATTGGTCCAACCTTTTTGATAAGAATATCGCTAGTTGAGATAAGAGCTTTCAAATACGGGGGGGCTTCTTTAGAAATCTGATAATCCCAAATATTTTGAATATTCAAGTTGGAATGATAGACTCATTTTATCTATAATGAGTCCTCCTTGCTTATTCTCCAAAGGGTTTAAAGAAAAAAAGTTATATTCCATGTATTTAAAGGATGCCAAGACCTCCAATGGGGGTTGGCGTGCATATCTTGGCCCAAGAAACTTTAGGCCTATACCTATTCGTTTTGGGTCCATCCCATAAGAATCTCTTACACACTCCGTTAATCGCATTAATAATATATATCGGAAGAAATAATACCGAAAACCAGTATCATTCGATGTCTTGAATCATATTGTGAAGGAGCTTCAATCTTATTGCTATTGAGAGTATTTTGCCTGCCCATTGTGAATGACCAATGCAATCTTATTTAGTCGAACTATGAATTAGAAGTCAATAAGCAGCTCGAAGATAGGCGAACGCCAAGAAAGACAAAGGGTAGAGTACCCTCTTTGTAACCCGAGGAATCCAAGATATCTTTCTTGAGTTTTTGACCAATTCCTCCAAAGAAGATATTCGATTTGGAGGGATTGACTTTCAAATCTGGTGTAGCCCAGAATCCATCTAGTGCATTGAAAATAATACTTGTAGATTTAAGATCACATTTGGAAAAAAATAATTAGGTTATCTACATACATTAGGTGAGATATCTTTAGTGAAGTGTAACCCGGGTGTAAAGAAAATAAATTTGATGATGTTGTAGCAATCAATTGCCTTGACAATTATTTCATGTCTAATGCGAAGAGTTAAGGGGAAATAGGATCCCCTTGTCTATGGTCTCTGCTGTCTTTGAAGAATCCGTGAAATTGCCTATTTATAGCAATCGAGTATGAAGTGATGCTTATACCCTCATACACAATTTTGATAAAATGCTTTGGAAAATTCAGTCCATAGAGTACATCTTTCAAGAACTCTCATTCAATCGAGTTAAAGGCTTTTTTAATGTTAATTTAAATAAGCATATTGAGGAGATTCTCTTGTGTATTTTCTAACTAGTTCTTGTGTGAGGAGAAATTTATTGGAGATTAATCTTTCTTTAACATAAGCTTTTTTGAGCTGGATTAATTATGTCATCCATTATCAATTTAAGACGAGATGCTATAAGCTTTGTAATCATCGGAGATCAATCTTACATTACAGCATGATATAGGTCGGTAATTTTTAACCGTAGACACATGAGAGGTCTTCAGTATCAAGGATATATAGGCGTGGTTAACTTGCCTTAATATTCTTCCAGATTGGAAGAAACCATTAACTGCTTTAATTACACCCCCTCCAATATGACTCCATGAAGTTTTATAAAATTCAGCCGTGTATCCATCCGGCCCAGGTGATTGATAATTTTCCATCGAGAAAATAACTTCTTTTATCTCTTTCGAAGAAAAGGATAAGGAGAGACGTTTATGATCTTCATCTTGAATAATTTTACCTTTACTTTATATTTGACCGTTTATCTCTTCAATCTTGCTAGAGGTGCCTAGGAAGCTCTTATAATATGAGATAAACATTTTCACCATATCTTTTTTGGATGTTGTGTAATCATCGTCATTTTTTATTATAGTTACAATCTTGGTTTTCTGAATTTTAGAGTTCATTAAGGCATGAAAAAATTTCGTACATCTATCTCATTGCTTAATATAATTAATTTTTGCCTAAGAAAAGATAGCTCTGCCTCCTCAAGTTTTCTTAGATCAATTTTGCTAATGACGTCTTCCTCCTTCAAAGCTTGGTTGGGGCATTGCAGGATTTTAGATTGGAGTTCTTGAAGAATTTTTCTGGCGAGAACCACTCCTGAACTAATATGTACATAGTGCTTTTCATTTAGCTTCTTCAAGGGATTTTAAAAAATTTAACTTATTGACAAGCTGGAACATTAATTATCCTTGGATTCTTTCCTTCCAAGATTTAAGTAGAATACATGTGAACTCTATGGGAAATTCACATATTGCAGAATTTGAAAGAGATTCTCCTTTCTTCATTGTCCGGCTTAGACGTTAATAGTATGAGGGAATGATCCAAAAAAATTTCTGGGGCGAAGAATCTTGTGTGACTATCCAACCGCAAGTTTGCTTATTTGTCATTTGCCATTGTCCTATTTATCTTGCTAAAGATTCTACCATTAGTCTAGGTGAAGAAATTGCCTGACGAAGATAGATCTTTAAAGCTTAAAGTAGAGATACATTCTAAGGAATCATGACACTTGTGATTTGTTACTATCCTTATTCCTATATCGTCTACCCCCAAAAGTAAGGAGTTAAAATCTCTTACTATGACCCATGGAGATGAGTGAATCTTTCCTTTATCTAGTTGGTCGACCCAAAGATATTTTTTGCTCGAAATGGAATACAACCTATATACTATCGAAAGCTTGAAGTCTATTTCTTTCTCAATATTTTGCGCTTGTAAGAAGACGTGTTGAGGAGAGCAAGCAAAGGTTTCTATCCTCACTGTTTGATCATCCCACAGAATAAATATTCTGTCGTTCTTATGCACGGCGAAGTTATTAAGAGTCTTTAATCTCTTGAACTTTGTTTTTATGAGCAATGTTATTTTTTCCTCATTTAATTTGACTTCCACTATTGCAAAGATATCAATTCGATAGGCTTTAAACAACCTAAGGATATCTTTATGTTTAAGGGGCAATTAAAATCCTTTATATTACAATAAGCAATTTTCATATGCGTTTCGGGTCGTCACCTCCTATGTTGCACGGACACGGATACGGACACGTGGATACGACACGGCAAGATACGGGAACACGGTAAATTCTAAAAAACTAGGATACGGATATGGCTAGGATACGTCATGATAAAAAAATAAAATTTAAAAAAAATTATTAATTATACATATTAGGTATTTTAAAATAATTAAAAATACTGTATTTTAAAATAATTTAAAATTATGTATTTTAAAATAATGTAAAAAAAATTAAACCCTCTAACACCCTCCCCCTCCCGAGCCTTCCCCCCCTCTCGAGCCTTCCCCCCCCCCCCCCCCCCCCCTCCAAAACCCCCCTCCCGAAACCCCTCCCCCCCAGACCCCCCCTCCCGAAACCCAGACCCCCCTCTCGAACCCCCCCCCCCCCCCTCCCCACCTGATTTTTGATTTTCAAACTCTCCCCCTCCCGATGCAGATTCCAAACCCACCCCTGGCCTATCGGACACGTGTCCGACCCGTGTCGCCGTATCCACGCGTCGGACACGTGGACACGGCAGCCACTTAGGCGTATCCGTGCAACACAGGTCACCTCTCTATAATCCTCGCTTACTATTATTTTAATATAATAGCATTCACCATAGCAAGCATACATTATGCTCTCTTACCCTTTGCCCTTCTCTCACATGAAGTTACCTCTCACTTTACATATATTTCTCCAAGTTGGATGCATATTATTATCAGCTTTACAATATATAAGATCCCCTTATAATTCTAGAAATACATGAGATAAATGAGATACATCACTCTTACATACATGAAAACTCAGATCCATGCACCCTATTTGCATATATACCACCCTACACCAGAAATCCCCCATGCAATCATACAAGAGAGGCACATATATTTTAATTACAAAATTCTTCTTTTCCGTGTTCTTTATTGGATTCTCCTCGCGTTGTTTATGCGTTTTCGATTTTAGAATTACATAAGTAGTTTGCATAGCATGTATTCTCTTTGCATATGCACATGATACCATTACAATGCAGTTCATAGCCACATAGCCAGCCCCATCTCCCCCTCCTACATGCATGCCTAAAACCCATAACCCCACACATTTATACAGGAATTCCAGAGCTTACTTTTTAATTATATTCTTAGCCAACAATATTCTGTCGAGATTAGATTCATAGCTCCATGCATCCCTTATGGTTTGTCCTTGGGGGCCAGATTTCTCTCCTTGGCAATAAACAGTAACCAGCCTATATCCCTCATAAAAATTTCCTATTACATTTCAAAATATATCAGAATATTATAAGAATAGTTCCAGCAGTTAGCAACAGAGTTCCTCTCTAACATCAATCTTCTGTAAACCGTCAAGTAGAGATTTCCAGGCTCACATGGGTTCACCATGCATACAATCCCATACAGTGTCCCCTTTCATGTTTTAAAATCCAGATAGGCTAAGTCATGCCTGTTTTTCCTGCTATATTTTATGCCATCCAAACAAAAACATATCATCCAAGCCAGACATAGAGGTGCCTCTACCTCTTTCCCAATAGCCCTTAAAAACTAAAACAACTGTACGTGAGAGATGTATGTAAACCCATCCCTATGCCACCCTCCAAAACTCCAACAGAAAAATCTCAGAACAGAAAAATTGTACATCAAAAACTCATTTTATAAGGGGTTGAGTTCCCTTAAAGACTATCTGTGCCGGCCCATTTGAGGTAGAGCTCTTACCCGCTGCATCTCTTATCTTGGTTGTATTTCTGAGGTTTAGAGATAGCACCTCCCTTGGATTTATTGGGTCCCTTCTTTTAGTTTTAGCTTTGACCACCTTGTATCCCTCCTCTTCTCTTCCATTTGCTTGATTTTCAGGCAAAATTGGTGGGCATTCTCCCTTCTAGGATCTTCTGGACATTGGTCTTCTTCTAGGGGGGATTCTATGCCTTCTTTTCTTTCTTCTCTATTCGAGGCAGCAGGGTTAATAGTAGGGCTGACTGGCTCTTCTATCTCCTGCTTTTCCCTCACTTGGAAGTTATTTGTTGGGTGAGCAAATGTAGAATAGTATTTATAATACACAGTGAGATTTTTAGAAATAATCGGCTGGCTAATTTTAGAATCATCCGGGAAGTTTAAAAAAAATTTTTCAATTAGCTCTTCATTTAAATCTATCTCCACCAACACTCTTGCGAAAGCTATTTTGGCAATGTTCGATGTAAGATTATTCATATGTAAGGGCTGTCTGAGGCAGCTTGTTGTTTTGCTCAATCCCATTGGATTCTAAAGGTGAATGGGGAAATTAGGGAGTTTCACCCAAATTAGAATATTAGTCATTTCTTTGAGATAGTAGTGAAATCTAACTGGTAGGGGTTTGATATGGAATGAGTGATCAAATACAAGGAAATGTCCAGCTTTTAAAATTTCTTTCATTTCACCGGAGTTTTTAAATTTAAAAACTATCCAGCCACCAGGGTGATGGATGGTTTGTGGGGCAAATCCTCATTGTTCATCCATGAATTTTTTAGTATTATTTGTCCAGGGCTTTTAGTGACGAAGTAGCCTACCAAGTAATATTTTTAATATTCTACCTCAAGTGACAAATCTCTCTCTTCAAAACAGGCATTGCCTGATAGTTTAAGAGGAATGTATGACAATATGGTGCTGTTTACAAAGCTTATATTCCTGGAAAACAAACTACTCCAAGGAGCATTGTTCTTCCCATAGGTTCTGGGGTAGGGGGGTTGGCCATTTTTATTCTTCCTTTTCTGATGCACAGTAGGGTTTGGATTAACATGTATATTTGATTTTGAACCTATAGGTCTTCATATCTCTATACCTCTATTTCTAGGAAACCAGCTATAATATTCCTTATTTTTTGTTCTTTCAGAGAATTGATTAGCGATATGTTCAGAATGTGGTGCCGTGTCCACTAATTTATTTATAGTTTCAACAATAGGCTTAATATTTCTTTCATTAATGGAGCCATCATTTAGTATCGATTCAGAGAAGATTAGTGTATTGCTTGCATTCGGGGTTCCAACAATATCACTTGAACTAGTGTTAAGTGTGCTGGAGCTTGTTCGTTTCAGCATTATGGCTCCCATTATTAGAAAATGTACTTTCTTCGTGGCTTACCCTTTCAGTAATATGACCAATATCACCTTCAATCGCGTTCGACAAGAGGAGTTTTTGTTCAAATTCATATGGGATGCTCGTATTATTCCTTAGATTCTCATTATCATTACCATTGTTTAGAGAATTCCCGTTAGTTTCAAAAGTAGATGGATTATAAAGAAATATCTTAGGGAAAATCTCCGTCGCAGTAACAGAAAACTTACCAAATATAGTTTTCTGATAATTACCATCATCGATGACAAGCTCCATTGACTCAGAATTATCCTCGCGGCAAATTTTGATCTTCTTCTATTTTGGACATCCAGTGGCTTCAATGGAGGCGTGACTAGGGTGCTAATGATGCGAGTCGAGCTCGAGTTCAGATAAGCTCGACTCGAACTCGAAAACTCGAATCCGAGCTCGACTCGAACTCGAAACTCGTGAGCTTGAAAAATGAAACTCGAATCGAACTCGAAAACGCAAAACTCAAACTCGGCTCGAGCTAGAATTCGAGACAGGCTCGAACTCGAGCTCGAGCTCGAAGCTCGAAATCGAAATTAAACTCGACTCAAGCTTGAATTTGAATTGAACACTACTCGATATTGGACCATGTCATTTTCAAAAACCGGGGTCTCCTAGTTGTTAATTATTAATTTGTTATCAAATAAAACAAGAATATGAATAATGGAAACAAACTACAGTGAGTCCAAAAACACAAAAATCAGAATTAACGGTCACTACAACATCATAAAACTTTAGTTTTAAGTAATCTACACATAGACTATCATTAAACAAATACACTTGAAAGCATATTCTTAGGATACAACTTCAAATAATCCCAATAGCCTATGATAGGTGCTAGGTTTCAAGGGCTACAACTGATCATGAAAATGTGATATAACCTCCGTCAAACTAAATAGCGATCCAACCAAAAAGCCCATCAAAACATCTTCCACAAACACCTACAAAAACATAACAGTTTGTTATTAATAATATTTAACTCTGTAAGAAAACATCAAGTAATAAATAAAGTGAAGTAAAAATATGACTCAGAATTTTAATTTCATAATCAAAACCTATTGAGTTGTCAGTTTGTCGATTCCTTTGGAGGTATTAGGAATTGGGATAAGAATTTCTTTAGGTTGATCTTCATCTTTGTTCTACAATAATATCAAAATGTAAGTATTTATACATTAAAAAAAAAGTAAACTAAAATGATTAACAAGTAGTTCTTACCTTGTTCTTTCTTTTCACTCCATGGAGGGATCTACACCAATCACCTGTGCATATCAACATTTGCACTGTTTCTGGAGCAAGTGAAGACCTATAGGGATCTATTACACGACCTCCGGCACTAAAAGTTGCCTCAGAAGCCACATGGTGATTGGAACAGCCAAAACATTTGCTGCCAACTTAGACAAAATACGAAACTTCATAGATTTTTCCTTCCACCAAGCCAAGGCATCAAATTTATAATCTTGAGAAATGAAAGCCCCTCATCAAGATACACATCAAGTTCAGATTTCATAGGTTCTGCTTCTTGCCCACTTCTAACCACTTGCAAAAGTTCTAACAAACTACTTGATGTACTTCCTCCTTCATGAGCATTTGAAACAGATTCACATTCCGCACTTTCTTCAACAGTAGAAGAAAAATGCATTCTCACATATTCATCATAAAGTTGATACATGACATCTCTAACTTTACTAATGTTCTCCCGAGCTACATGCGAAGAAAACATTTTGGGGAATGTAATCTCTAGAGCCCTCATTTTCAATCTAGGGTCCAGCACCGCTCCTATTGCCATTAGCATATTGCATTCACCCCAATACTTGTCAAACCTTTGTTTCATGTTTTGAACCATACTCCTAACAAAATCATCAGGAGACTCGAATTTTTTATCCAACAACACTTTAATCCTATGCACCTCACTAAGAAACAAGTTAGAAGTTGGATATTCAGAACCTGATATAATATTAGTAGTGTCTTTAAAAACTTTTAAGACTTGAAGCAATTTCTCAATCTTTTCCCACTCATCATCATTAGGACAACAACCATAATTATGATCATGTAAAGCATATCTAGGAAATACCTTTCTAAACTTGATAGCACAATCCAACATGTCATAAGTTGAATTCCAACGAGTCTTGCATTCAAGGACTAATTTTCGCTCTTGCACGTTGTATTGGCTAACAAGTTCACCAAACCGTTTGAGTCGTGCCTCACTTGAATTCAAGAAGTCCACAGTTTCATGGACTTTTGCAATGATGCTCTTCACTTGTTCAAGACCATGTTGAACCATTATGTTAAGGATATGTGCACAACAACGAACATGAAATAACCTTCCATTGCATAGAAGCCTTTCATTAGATGCAAAATTATCCTTTAGAATCTGAATACAAGAATCATTTGCACTTGCATTGTCAACTGAAATTGTGAAAACCTAAGAGAGAATGAAAAGAAATTATTGATTAGTTCACAAATCACAACTAAAAAAAAATACTAATATAAGTATAGCAAAAATATAAGCACACTTACTTTGTTCTCAATTTCCCACTCCCTTAAACATGTTAAGATGCAATCGGCTATGTTAGCACCTTTACGTGGAGGAGGTAAGTGGACAAAGTTGAGCACTCGCTTCTGAAGCTTCCAATCAAGATCCACAAAATGAGCTGTTAAAACCATATATTCGATCCTTTGTGGCCCTGATCGCCACAAATCTGTAGTCAAACTAATTCGATCCACCATTTTCAACAATGCTTTTAGCTTCTTCTTCTCAAAATCGTAGACTTTGAAGGAGTCTGTTCTTATAGTGTGACGAGACACACTAGTCCACTGTGGTATTCCCCGCTTCATCATCAAGTTAAATCCTTCCTCTTCTACAATAGTGAAAGGATGCTCATGCATCGTGAGCCAATGTGCTATCCCCTCTCTCATCTTTAACATGTCAAATTTACCATTATGCAAAGCACTAACAAATCCAGATTGGTTTGTACCGATACTTGAATCAGATGGTAAAAAATTAATCATTTGTTGTTGCTTCAAGTGTAATGCCTTTTTTGAACAAGTGTCCAAATGTCGGTTCAAATGAGTAGTGCTTTTAGTTGCCAAGATAGAAAGAGGAGATTTACAAGTATTTACACCTTACTTTCCATTTCCCTTTTATCATTTCAGGTTCAAGAAAATCATCCCAAACTTTTGATCTTCTTGGTCTCTTAAAATGTTGGAAAGGGTTTTCAACCTCAGCTTCTTTCGATGTAGTGATAGGAATGGGTTCACTAGTTTCCAAATTAACATCTTCACTTTCATTAAGTTCATCTGATTCCTTAATCTCATCCTCAATATTCACATAAAACTCCTCTACTCTTGAAGTGTCCATGGGTGTTGAAGATGTTTGTGGTCCACTAGAAGACTTAGACATTCTGAAATACATATGATAACTCCACTAGTCATTATAACACATAGTATAGACAAGAACAAAACATATATGTAATGGCTAACATTAAAAAAAACATTAAATTGCTAAATGCTAACTCATTCAACAATGTAAATAATAAATATACACAATCAAGGAGTGAACTTCACTCCAAGCCAAATGATGATGTAGGAGTAAAACATTAAATCAAATAATTTTTAAATGACTTTTAATGATTTTTTAACCTAAATAATTTTCTTTAGTTTTTTCACAACGTATTTATATAATTTACCCAATATCTGACTTTTTAATGCTTCTCCATTTCCCATTGCAAGTTTAACAGCTCATGCTCAACCTCCTGATGTCTTGACACCCAGACATGACGCAAATGTAGGCAAACAGCCTCAAATCAAATTGACGCTATAGGAGTACTTGGCTTCAGGCCCACCTAAGTCCATAAATGAAGTGGGCTTCGGGCCCACCTTTCTTCCCCCCTTCCCCTCCGATAATAATGCTACCAGCCTACCATAGTCCATAAACATTTGGTTAAATAAAGAATCAATTTTTATTTTTTATTTTTTCTAAAGCTGAAGATTCTTTTATAAAAATCAGGCAAATTACACTCACCACTTTTTAATATATCTGAAAAAAGAACAATCGTACGACATGATATTAAATTTTTAATGTCTTGGAAATCATTGTCTACAAAATCTATTAAGTTATTATTATTATTTAAAACAGAAAACAGTTTCCTAAGTGAACAGATATATTTGAAAAAAGTTTAATTTTAAAAACAAAAAATGAATTTGAGGTGTTTTGAGTTATGTTTTTTAGGATTTTCAGAGCAATAATTAAAAATTATTATCGAAAATTGTTTTGTGTGAAGTACTTGTGTTGTTCGTGAAGATTTCCTGGTTATCTGTTTCTTGGTAGCCAAATCAAAGTACATGGAAAAATTCATGAAAACTTCATGTCATCAACGGTATGAACGGATCCCCCAAAAGTAAATACAGAAACAATCTAAACAATCTTTGATTGGTTAATGTTTTAAAAAAAAGAATGTTCCTCATTCTAAGTAGAGGAGGCCCCTGCAACCAACTATTCTCTAGCTAAAGTTGCTGAAGAAAGGGAGAAGAGATTAACTTTTCTCAAAACCAAGGTGATGTAGATATGGATGAGGGAGAGGGGCCTAACAATGGGGGAAAACTTGGACTTGTACCCTCTCACAGAGACTAAAACTCTACCACAAATAAATTTAAATCGCACAACTTTAAAGTCCTAAAATCTCTGAAAGAAGCTCCAATAAAACAGATAATTTATAATAAATTCGTTAAATAGAAAATACAAGGAAAATAACGTCAAGGAATTGCAGATTGAGCAAAAGAACTAACCTTAAACCCTAAATCGATAAATACGAACCAAAGACAAATAAAAATATCTAAAATTAATGAATAAATACAGTGAACAAACAAAAAATAAAACCAAAAAACAAAGAAAATTAATGGATTTGGGTACCTTGAGGAGAAGAATGTAGATGGAGCCGCGGCAGCCGCCTGAGAAATGAGATTTGGGAAAATTGGTTTTCTAGGGTTTTAACTAGACTTCTTCTCTTTTATTTATTTGGGCTGTGATTCTCTACTGCTCCCTCAGGAATATTGGATGAACCGGCACCCATTTGTCAATGGTCATTGGATTAAGCAAATTGTCTTAAAATTACTAAATTAATATCCATTAATTCTATTGGTAATTCTAAAAAAGTTATGAGATGACCATGAGGAGACAACCATCATGATACCATTCCTTACTTTTGCAATTAGTCAAATTTGGTGTGCTGTCCCCTTCTTTTTGTGTCAACATTCAAAGAATGAAATTATTATAATATAATTCTTTTGCATGATTGAAAGACCATCCATTTAATTCTTTTGCCCTAGTAAAAATATGGATGAAAGTAATAGCGGATCTATAACTATTGGGAATTAGTTTAAATAATAAATTGATGAATAAGATCAATGTCTTCTCTTTTAATTACTTTTAGAAAAATTGATTTCAGATCAAAAGATAATTCAGAGAATGAAATTATTATAACATAACAAACTGCCCAATTTAGAATACATACTCAATATAACAGTATTTACAGACAAATTTTCAAACAGGTAGCCTACAACAACCAAAAAATGAATAACTTTTCCTGCCTTTAATGACTTCAAAACCACGGTGGATCTGCTGGAGGGAGAGATCTGCTGAACGAGAAACGCTGACTATATTTGTTGAGGGAGAAGGTGAGGAGGCAAAATCACATGCGGGGTAGCGAACGGATTGGAGCCCTAGTTTTTTTGGTTGACTCAACAAAATAGCTAAAAATAGCTATTTGTTGAGTCCTTTGGAGATGCTCTTATCAGCCCAATTAAAGGTGGGTTGGGCTTAGGCTTGGGTTGAGGCTTCTCTAACCATATTCTCTTAAATCTTTTTTTAAGAAATTAATTTTTTAAAATAAATATATTTATAACTAAATAAATAATGAAAATTTATGATTTTTTAAGAATACAAAATAGATATATTATTTATGACATCCCCTAAAGTAAAGATATCAAATTTAAAAATAAAACTTTTAAAATTTTATATACAAAATATTTTCGAGTTTCTCGCGAGCTTTTCGAGTCGAGTTACGAGTTGCTCGACTCGACTCGTTAACACTTCGAGTCGAGCTCACTCGAGTCGAGTTTTGACCGAGTCGAGTTCGAGTAGCTTGCGAGTTGTCTCGTCTCATTAGCACCCCTAGGCGTGACTAACCGGCAAAGTCTCAGAGGATTATCAGCACCTCTTAGGGTTGCTTGGTTTTATGGCTAGGGATATTTCGGGCGGTCCCTTGAATCTCATATCTATGTATTAAAAAAACACGCGAGGGAATCCTAACTTACATAAACTTAGTATTATCATCCATTGCCGAATCCATGCCTTCAAGGCTGGTTTTTTGGAGATTTTTTGGGGAGAAAGCTAGGGTTTTGGAGAGGATTTGTGGAGGGAGAGAGGGAGGAGAAAATAATAATTTTAATAATTTCTTGGAATCGAATGATAGTATTTATATGATCTTGGTAGTTGTGTACTCAATATCTTTCTTCACATTGGAGTGATGTTTTTTGTTCATTCATTTTTTATATAGTATGAACTAGAGATAGCTCACCATAGAGAGGAGAACATATACATGCAGCTAGGGCACACACAACGGCACACAACAGGCATACTATAGGCACACAACAGATACACAAACAGGGTGTCATTTGGATTTATAAGACTTTACTCATACATAATATATATAATACATTACCCACATAGGGGTTATGTGGGTTTTTGGGTGGGTTGAGCCGGCCCATTTTGAGACCTAATCATTTCATGTTACATAAGCACAAATAACAGAATAAGAGGTGCTGAGGTTTTTCCTTGGTTTCAACTCTATGTATAGAGTGAGATTAAACTCGGATCTCATTGATAAGCGCATTGCCTATAGTCCACCTTTCCAATTGAATCAATTTGTGCGAGCACATAATACGTCTCTTGTTTCCTCAGATGATATTACAAGTGTCATATGTGCTTAATGTACCATGACATGAGTACTTGCTAACTGATGTTTTTTTTGACCCCTGGTTATCTTCTCATTATAGAAAAAAATTTCTACTTTAAGATGATGATGTGATTTGTGTAGATAAGGTTATTTTTTGTATCTTATGACTTTATGTTTGCTGGATTGATTCCTAAGACATTTTTGTTTGTTAGGTGAATTTATGTATTTTATAATGAATTTATGTCTGTACTTAATTGATTAGGTTGATAAGTGCTAACTATTAAAAGAGATATTTTGATAATTATTTTTAGTCATATGTTATTTATATATAGTATATATAACTATAATATTTTTATATAGCTAAACATATTGTTATATATAGATATATTCATACAAATAGTTATACATAAATATTATAAAGTATAAATAAATATATAAAGTTATAAATAAATATATAGATTTACATATATGTATACATACTTACAAATATAGGTATATTTATTATATATGATGTTATAAAGTTATACAATTATTTATATATAGTTATACAACTATTTATATAGTCATACAACTATTTATATATAGTCATACAACTTCAACAAATATTTAAAATAGGGTCAGCATTGAGTTTAGTGAGAGAAAAAAATAATATATTTTTATAATTTTCCACATGAGCATAAAGTTACTTTGAATATATTTTTTATAATTGTATGTGTGTGTGTTATATATATAACTATATATTTGCACTCCTTATATTTCATGATTGATATTAGGGTTGATTGTTTTTCTTTTCAATTTTCTTAAAAAAGATTATTTATTTGAGGTTATTCTAAAATTATTTAAATCATTTTTGTATGTGTTATGGTTTTGTTTATATAATGTGTTTATTTTATTCTTTAGATTTTCTACATTATGGGTCATGTGGGCTATCCTATTACAAGTAACATAGAATTTATAAGACTTATATTTGTGTACTAGATATCATTTTTTCATATTGAGTGATTTTTTTTTTTTATTGATTTTCTAAATGGCATTAGGAGCGCTAGGGTTAGCTCACCTTAGATAGGAGACAACATGCATGTAGTAGGTGCATATCATACACACATCAGATACAATATTAATCTTTCCTAAATTCCATACTAAGTAAGAACGTGTGCACAAGGTATTACCTTTTTTAGACTAGTGTGATGATGCAATGTTTGTTAAATATGCCAACCCATTGTTGATGTCATTTGAAGGAGAATTGATATGATACTAATATGCAAATAGGAGAGATTCTTCTTACAATGCACATATTTTAGAAAGAGATGATATATTAGAGAGAAATATTGATACTTATTTTTAAAAGTGGCTGAAAGCATTACTAAGTATTAAGTTTTCATTTACTTCCCATATCATGATGTCTACTAGAGAGTGCGTATATGAAACTATTTTCTAAGATATCAATAAATATTTCTTATTCTCTTGGTATGATAATTTTTGTGATTGATTTATCCATTTTAGACATTTTACAAATAATTGCTTGTTATTTATTATATTTTATTTTTATTCCTTTAACAAGGTAACAGTAGAGGTGTCAAACGGGCCGGGCCGGGTCGGCCCGGCCCAAATTTTTTGAGCACGAGCTTGCCATCGTGCCGGGCCGGCCAGGCACGACTCTAAACCGTGCCGTGCTCCGTGCCGGGGCCCGGTTGACACCTCTAGGTAATAGTTAGTGATAAATTATTAAAAGTCTTTAATTATGATAATATTCAATTTGATATTTTATTTCTTTTATGTATTCTTTTATATCTATGATTGCCATGTTAGTATTTTTTTATATTTATGATTGTCATGTTAGCATTTTTTTGTAAGTTGTCTTTCAAAAAAACTCAATCATAATTTTATTTTATTTATTATTAATATTTTACATGATTGAAAGACTTTGATAATGATGCTCTTTGAGAATGAGTTGGGTAAATTATGTCTTTTCTTCAATGATATTCTATCTTACTAGGTATTTGAGTGTAGTCGATTTATTAGTTGTTAATTATCGACTTGGTTATTTATTATGGCTAAGGTGAGAATTTTAGACCATAGTATAAATATATTTTTATACTAGAATGTGAAATATGTCAGTTAGAATGTATACTAGAACGTCATCTCTAGCATGCTAGACTTATATACTCATTTAATTTTATGTACTTAAACGTATGGGATCTAGAATAGATAAGATTCTTGCTAAATTTAGATATTTTTAATTTTAATTGATAAATATATAGATTTACATGGTTAGTTTTTTTATTTTAAATTATAATTTTTTATTTTTATAATTATTTTATAAAAATAAAAAAATAATTTAATAAAAATATAAAAATTATTAGAAATAATAATTTATTAAAATATGTGTCTGATGGTTTTAATACTTATTTTATTAATCATAGAACATCTATTAGATTTTATGTACTAGATTATCCCTAATAGAATGAGATTATAAAAATAAAGAATAAATATTTGATTAAAATGAGTTAGATACTTTAACACTAATCTAAAAGGATACTTATATAAATATCATATGTTGGCTTGATTATATGAGCAAAAGATATAATTTGAGAAATAATTTGTATCAATTTTAATTGGACAAATTTTTAGGCAAAAGGCTTGTAGGAAAAAAATGATGATTACCATTAAGAGGTGCTTAGTTTTCTTGTTTGTATACTTTGGCTTGTTGATAGTGATGAATACATGGATAAGATATGTCTATGAAGTCATTCATTGAGTATAGAAGTTAATTGTTAAATGTTTTAACACAATCATAAGTACATAATGGTGATGAGAATTACTAATTTGAAGTAGGAAAATCCTCACAAATTATTACCTAATTGAATACTTAATGAAATTGGAAATTTTGTATGAAGAGTGTAAATGAAGCAGATGCATAGCTAATAAATTATGGGTAAATATGTAATTAATTTATATGGAGTATTATTTTTTTTTTTTTGTATTTTAATTTTTCATAGTGTAAATTTATATTTGCAGGCGAGCCTTGGATTGTCAGTGATGGACTTATGGTTTTTAGCTTTAGATTTGGGTGAGTCAAGTCTAATTTTTTGTAAGGTATAGATGTCTTTTTATTTCAATTAAGTATTTTTCATAAATTTTGAATTTAAAAAATAAATCTCATCCTTCAAAAATTTTATAAAATTTTAAAAATAGAAAAATTAGTAAAGTATGAAAATAAGGTAGACATTGAATTAATAATGATAATTTGACGAAAAATTTAGAGACTATGTTATTTCTTAGTCATAGGTTGCCTAATTCTATGACATCTAAAAATTTTAAGAATAAATAAATTTTATATATTTATTTTAAGATTATTAAAAATAAAAATATACAAGTTTAGAAGAATATTCGATGTAATATATATATTGTAAAAAATATATATACTTATAAAAATATTGTCGAGACTAGATATTTTAAGAGATATGCTGAATAATACACAAAAATATATAATATATTGTATCCATCAAGTCCAATTAAGTAGATTCCTTGAATTTGGATTAATTTTAGATTTAGTGAATATTTTATTTATTACCATGAGCTTGCAAAGACAGAACATGACTTAGTTTATTATTGGTACGAGTCTTCTATTTAGATTTTAGAAGATTTTAGACTAGTTTTATTTAATATATAACAATTCTATCTTGCATATCATAGAATCCTTATTATGATTTAATAAAGATTATAAAATAGAAAAAATAATTAGTCATCAATGATTCATAACATAAAATGGAGTGATCTCAATGACATCCAATATTTGGATGAGTCGCGATCATTTACATGCTTTACTATATATTTTATTGATCTAATTGAAAATTAAATAAATGAATATTAAAATTTTATGAGATTCTAAATTCTCATGATAATTTTGGCATATATAAATGTATTTCAGTAATCTTTAGGAAATATGATATACCCAAGAAAATATTTAAATAATATTTGATAACATTTTAAATAATTATGTAATAATAAATATTTTCATAAAAATCATTAAATATTATTATTCAGTGAAGATAATTTATATTAAGTATATGTGTTACCTAATAAGTTTAATATTATAAGTCAACTTAAAATTATTTATTTATCATTAGAATAAAAATATAATTTATTAAAATATATTAGGATATCTAATATACTAAAAAACCTTTACATATTGTATAAGTCATTTGGCTTTAAAAAAATTTTATCAAATATATGTTGGCTATCAATATATGATATCTGATTATATAAATAAAAAATTAATAAAATAATAATTTAAGAACTAGACTGACACAAGATTTTCATTATTAAAATTTATATTTTTTTATGATATAATAAATATATTAAAAAACTCATTTAGTGATATAGTTATTAATATAGAAAAAAAATATTTGAAATACTATTTCTTTGTTGTATATTTTTATTGTTTAATTATTTGTATGAATTATTAGTTAAAGTTTGAAGGGACAAAAATAAAAGAATCAAAAAAATACGATTTATGAATAAATAAATAGCTTATTTAATATTATGAAAATAAGCTTGAGAGTTTTGAGCATTTGAGTATGAATATTAATATCTTATTTGAAGATTATGATTTTTTTATTTAGTTAACTACAAGTAAATGATGAGGATGTCCGTTGAATAAAAATAAACTATTGAGATACTTAGATGCTGATTAATATTTCATTTTATCTCATAATGATATAAAATTTTTTTACATATTGGATTGATTAAAATCATGTGAATTATTTTTTCGTATACTATCTAAAAATAACACGTGAGTTATTGGCCTTATTTCGATACCTAGTGTTGTATTGAAAACTATTTGTTTTATGATTTCGAATATGATTCTATATAAAAGCATGCTATATCTAGAGGTGTCAATGTGTTGAGAGGCATGTGACATGACTCAACACAGTCCACACAAGCTAAACCTTGATCATGGCTTTCAAAAATTGGCCCACGGGATGACCTGACATGGTTGAAATTCTACTTGCAATAGGGACATGTCATCTCATGACATGACTTAGGTTAGTCTGGGCTGGGTCAGAGTTTTTGGCCTACATGCCAAAAAAGATGTGGCACAACATGACCCATCATGCCGACTAGTTATGATGGTTGGACTTGATCCATGCTAGTCTGGATGGTTTTGGCACAACTAGTCATCTCAGGTAGCCCGGACTTGACCTAGGCTAGCTTGAAAATAATCTAGGCTTGTTGAGTTTGAGCCAAGCTTAGTGCTTGGGTGTATTGGTTTTGCCACTGTCCCGACCTAGCATGGTATAACCCGTCACAACTTGGGCTTTCTTTCTTTAGAGTCATGTTGGAAACCATGTCCTATTGGGCATGACACGGTGGCTTGAATATGCTTACAAATGGGTCATGTTACACTGCCACGACTCTTCTGATGCATCTTTATATTTAAATATATTTAAAATTTTGTTCTACTTAAAAAATTAAATGTACAATTTAGTGTTCCAAATAAAGTTACAAAACTGCAAGTGCATCTTTATATTTATAATATCGAGACTCAAAGTTGTAAAGATCTGAACTAGACATAATGACTAATATTATGTTTATGTAACTGCTACAGGTGATATACTTAAGCATATTATTTCAGCTTTTTTTTTCTGCATTATTTTCATTATATAAATTACATATAAATTATTATATGTGTAATTTTAATATTTAAAATGCTTTGATATATATATATATATATATATATTAAAATTATAATAATTTAAGAATTAATATCGGGTTGGAAGCTCTACCCACTAATGGCCCCTACGTTAGCCTAGCCTATGCCCTAGGGGATGGGCTGGGGTACTGGCTAGGGCATAGTGCAGGTCATTAGCATTATCCACTAACCCCAAGCTAGCCTGGGTTAACAGTGAGCCAGTCAATGCTGGAGTACCTAGGTTTTACCCAACCTGGCATGGCTTCGACACACCTTGTTTCTGTTGCCGAGCCAACTGCCCGTGTTGGACCTCACTTCGGTCATTGGATGATAGACCATTTGACAAATACATGTGATGTTATTTTCCAATACAGATTACTGCCTAGTTGAGAGACGAGGTAGAAATGACTACCACAGATTGCTGCCTTTAGTTTGTAAGGTAGCAATTCATTGAGATATGGTTACCATAAGTTTTTTTATGTAAAATGATATGCAAGATTTTGTAAGAGTTTGCAATTTTATTATAATCATTACTGATCAATACATATATATGATATAATTTGTTCAACTTATTGGACTGAGATTAGAGAATATTATGAGTCTGAGCATGTTATTGCTCACTTATACAATTTCTCAAATAGCTACATAATTTGTAGAAATATTTGTATTTGAGGTTGAAGCTATCGAGTATAGATTGAGCAAGAGAGATAATTAGAGGGGTGATATTATTATATTTATAGTTCAATGAGTTTTCTAGCATTTGCCAGTCATATTTTGGATACTAAGGAATTTTTTATCAGACCAGACTTGTATTACTAAGTAGTTTAATTTATACAATGTGAGACATCCCGTTCTCTACTTACTAGCAATCGAAGGGGTACTAGTCTTGATAGAGGATATAGATAAGAGTCTTAACTTAAGTGTATACATTATAGGAGTTAGAGTGACCAGAGATTGTTGTTAGGAGTTATTTTTAGAGGAGACCAAATGCACTACAAATAGTTAAAAGAGATGTCATCTACCAAATGAATCAAGGTGTCCTTATCTAGTCTTTCCATCGTGACCTCTGGCGAACAAGATATTCATGATTACTCCATAATGAGGCACTAATGTATCTTTCTTGATATTTAGGAATTATAGTTTATGTATGTATTTCTTTATTTCATACTTATACATTATTGATTTATGAATTAATATTCATATTATATGTAATTTTTTTTATAATATTTTAATGTTATTTGAATACTATGGTAATCATTAATAATTTTTTTAAAATCATTAGGTACGATAATATTCAGTCGATGCTTTAATTTATTTTGTATGTTTTGTTTAAATATTGTTTAGTTAATCTTCTTTAAGTGAGTTATATTTTTAGGCAACTTAATTTTATTTTAATTTTTTTAAATGTTTGCTTCTGAAATTGGAAGATAATGAGAGATTTATTTTGAGATTAAATATGAAGAATTATATAGCTTCTTCTTTATGATAAGATCTCATGATATATATTTGAGTGTATGAGATTCTTTGCTTGTATTTTCAATTTGGTTATGTACTTATGATCAATTTGAGAATATTTTACTTTACTCTTAAGGACAATTATATATTAGAGTATGAGATAAACTATTAGAAAAATATGTTAAAATTTCTATCCTAGATGTTAATTTCATGTGAGTAAGGTTTCATTTGATCTAATACACTCAAATGTATGAACATCTATTAGATATTAGAGTAGAGAGAATTTTAAGTATGTGATTACTTTTATCGATCATTATTCATAACTTACATGAATATTTATTTTTAGTGGTAGCTCATTAATATTTTTTATTTTTTAGATATTTTATAAAATAATAAAAAATTAGCTTGGCATAAATAATAAAAATAATAATTGATAATACATTTTTAAAATATCTGTCTAACAAATTTAATATTTATTGTATAGATCACAAGATTTTATATTAAACTTTTTATAATATTGCATCCTCATAAAATATGATTGTTGAAAAAAGTATTATATATTTAGTTGAGATAATTTGGATATTCCTATCTGACAAGATTGTTTTGAAATATTATTGTGATGAAGTTTAAATTACAAAATACCCTATCAAATAGATTTTCTATTATATTATTTCTTGTATGTGTCTAGTATGTGTCCATTAAGATCTCGTGTTATGGATATATATTGCTCAGTATTTTTTAGAATTTTTGTGAGTATTTATTTTATTCATGATCTCTCTCAAAAATATGATAAGTTGGTAATAAGGCATTGAAATATATTATTATTGAATGTTTCAATACATAAATATTGTATACATATTTTTCATCAAATATTAGGAATGCAACTTGGGTAGGTTGGGTTGAGTTAATGGCCAACCCAAACCCAACTTGAATATTGTCTGTGTTAAAAATTTTCAACTTGAGCCTAATTGAAACTTGAGAAATTCTTAACTTGAACAATGTGATTTGACATTATGAAACTCAAGTTTGGTTTGGGTTGAGAGAGTTAGATCACATTGGGTTGGGTCGAGTCGAGCTCGGTTAAGTTGTGTTGGATCATTTATAACAATATAAATTATAAAAAGAAATTAATACAAATTAAATATTTAAATTCTTTTCAATAAAATAACATAAAAGTATTAATTTTGATATATATTTATGAAATCTCAATTTTTTATAATATAACTTAAATTAAAATCATAAATTAATTAAAATACTTTTGGAATTTGGATATGAATATTTGAACTTGTATTTTTCAGATGTACGAAAT
>JAREIK010011844.1:0-49014 GCA_029783825.1 Sapria himalayana
TTTTATAAAATATTTATTACAAAATAAATTATTAGTGAGACCGATCTAATTTAAATTAAACCGGTATCCCTAAATAATAATAATAAATCTCATTTTTTTTCATTATAATTTTAAATATTCATTTTAATTATTTATTTGTTTATTTAAATATAAATAATAATTACAAAATAAATTGAGTTATACAAATAAATTTATATAAATTATTTTTCATCAAAAAATTATAGATAAACTTTTTAAAAGAAAAAAAATTTCAAAACAAAAATTTATTATATAGTAATATATTTTGCTTTGCTTCTGAATCATTTTATGTTTTGTAATTATATTTTAATTGATATCTATCTTATTAATAATAGATTATTACTTTATTTTTTGATCATTATTAGAATATTTATCGATATAATTGTATATATTAATTTATATGATATATAAATATAATGATTATTATAACTAAAGATTGTATTCACTTTAGAAAAAAAATTAAATTTATTGTATTTTCAAAGGTTATAACCTTTGAAAATATCAAAAAATAACAATAAATTTTTTTTATTTTATTTTTTAAATAAAACATATAAACCAATAAAAGCATATATAAGTAAATCAGTAAACCCCTAAATACATAAACCATTAAACCGATATATACTACTTAATAATTAATATATCTAATTTTTTTTTATTTATTATAATTTTAAATATTGATTTTAATTATTCATTAGTTTATTTTTATAAACTATTTATTACAAAATAAATTATGAGTGCGAAAATATAATTTAAAAAGTATATATGCTTATAAAAGAAGTAAAAATTTAAAAATAAAAAATTTTTATCCAGAAAAATATTTTACTATAATTTTTAATCAATTTGGGTTTTGTAATTATTTTTTAATTATTATCTATCTTAATATCAATAGTTTATAAATTTAATTTTTATCATTATTATAATATATATCAATAAAATTGTTTATATTGAATTTATATGGTATATAATTATTAATATTATTATAACTAAGTATTGTATTCACATTTCAAAAAATTTAAATATAATTATATTTTCAAATGTCATAACCTATGAAAATGAGAAAAATTATAGAAATTTTTTTTAAAATTTTATTTTTTAAAATAAAACATATAGAACACTAAAAGCCTAAAAACATAAATCGCTAAAATCCTAAATAAAAAAACCTTTAAATTTTTAATCCATTAAACTGCTATATAGTAATAATAAATCATAAATCTTATTTTAAAGTTTATTCAGTATAATTTTAAATTTTATTTTAAATATTTATCAGTTTATTTTTATAGAAATATAATTAGAAAATAAATTATTAGTTAGAAATATCTTATTTAAATTAGACCAGTATCCCTAATTAATAAATAATAAATCTCATTTTTTTATTATAATTTTAAATATTCATTTTAATTATTTATTTGTTTATTTTTATAAATATTAATTATTGAATAAATTATGAGTTAGACAAATATAATTTATATAAATTTTTTTTCATAAAAAAATATACATAAACTTTTTTTAAAAACAAAATACAAAACAAAAAATTATTATATAGTAATATATTTTGCTTTGCTTCTGAATCAATTTATATCTTGTAATTACATTTTAATTGATATCTATCTTATTAATAATAGATTATTTTTATTTTTTGATCATTAATAGAATATTTATCAATAAAATGGTGTATATTGAATTTACATGATATATAATTATAAAGATTATTATAACTAGATATTATATTTACATTTGAAAATAATTTTAAAATAATAAGATTTTTAAAGGTTATCATCTTTGAAAATGAGAAAAAATCACAAAATTAAATTTTTTGTTATTTTATTATTTATATAAAACCTATAAACTACTAAATGCCTAAACGCTTAAATCATTAAACTCCTAAACCCCAAAACCCCAAAACCCTTAAATACTTAAACATTTAAACCATCTTTAAAGGTTTAAGTATTTATAAATAATATATAAATATCTATCAATAAATAAAAGTTTATTAATTTATTTTTGATCATTATTATATTTATATTTATATTTATATTTAGTTTATTAATATCTATCAATAAACATGTTTATTTTTAATTTACATGATATATAATTATTAAGTTTATTATAACTAAATATTTTTTCACATTTGAAAAAAATTTAAAAATTATTATATTTATAAAGGTTATAACCTTAAAAATTGATAAAAAATTTGAAAAATAATTTTTTCTTTATTTCATTATTTAAATAAAACATATAAACCACTAAATGCCTAAACACTTAAATAACAAAACTCCTAAATTCCGAAATACTTAAACCATTAAACTGGTATACCCTAAATAATTAATCATAAATCTCATTTTTATTTGTATTCATTATAATTTTAATATTCATTTTAATTATTTATTAGTTTATTTTTATAGGAATATTAATCGCAAAATAAAATTATGAATGAGACAAATATAATTTAAATAATTTATCTTCATCAAAAAAAGTTATAAGCTTATAAAAAGAATAAAAAATTTAAAAATAAAAAATTATTATTTAGTAATATATTTTACTTTGATTTTGAATCGTTTTAGGTTTTGCAAATATATTTTAATTAATATTTATCTTATTAATAATAGTTTATTAATCAATTTTATGATCAGTATTATAATATCGATCAATAAAATTATTTATATTGAATTTACATGATATTTAATTTTTATGATTGTTATAATTAAATATTGTATTAAAATTTGAAAAAAAAATTAAAAATTATAATATTTTCAATGGTTATAACCTTGAAAATCAGAAAAAATCATAAAAATAATTTTTTTGTTATTTAATTATTTAAATAAAACCTATAAACCACAAAATAACTAAATACTTAAATTACTAAATTCCTATACCCTTATACTGCCGCACACACACACATAGCGATGGAATCACAGTACATGCGTGCACATATTCTTGTCCATTTTGGTTTAGCATTTAGATGGGCCAGCGTGTCCTATAAGCAGCCAGAAGTATGGGCCACCAACTTGTAGAGCTCCCCACTAGCAGGCTAGGATGATAACATTCAAACAACTGACAAGACCGAGCAAAGTGGTCGGGAGTAAACCCAGGAGTAGCTAGGATTGGGTCACACTAGCCCTAACAGGCAGCATAGAGGGCGACCCAACCATCACCAAACAGGAGTAGAGGGTAATCCATGATTAATTGGAGAGCTGGCAAATTCCGAAGCATCACCAAGCAGGGCCAGTAAGCAATGGAGTCCACACTAGCCACACGATAGCAAAAGATTCAAACTTGTAGTTTATGTTTGTAGTTTTATTTGTATTTTGGACTTTGTATGCACCATGTACTAGTAGAGACGGATCATGACATACTCACACACACAATCTTGTCTATTCTTTATGTAGCATGAAATGAGGGCAACTGGACCCATGAGTATCTCGAAGTGGGGCCCACTAATGCATTTTGCAAATACACATTAGGAGATGCTACACTCTCGGGAGCATAAAACCCATCTTTATAGTATTTTGTAATTTTACTTGTATTCTAGATTGGTTGTACACATAGATAATTAGACATGATATGGACCTCATTACACATTCACACCGATGCATGCATATTTTTTAATATTTTGTCGGTGCAAGATATAGCCACTTCTTCGAGCTTGAGGAGGAAGCATTCTAACTCAAGAGATACTCTTTTGAGGATTATTGGAGCAAAAGAATGTGGAATTCAGTGGTGAGAATGAATAGACAAAGTTTCGTAGATATGGACTTGTGGATTTATGGGTATTCAGTTTTACATGTATTCCATTGCATAGCAATGACATAGGCAAACGCTTGATGCTGCATGTCACACAAATGCACAATCTTACATTTGCATAGTTTTAATATGGTGCAACATTCACTTTCCTCCAAAAGGCTTGGACAAATCCGAATGGAAAGGACGCAGTGTGCATAATGACTCAATGCCAACTATGAAGTCTGGGAATGCCAGATTATTTTAGTTGTATTCATACGCTTGGAATTTTTAGGCATTATGTTTTTTATGTATTTTATGCATGGAATCATTAAGGTGCATAGGATTTGGTGGGCTGGCCTAAATTAGTCAGATTTTTAGTCTCTTGTAAGTTGTGTGCCTAAATGATAAATAATTTTTCTATTTTCCAAAAAAAAAACAAAAAAAAACCATAAACTCTAAACTTTAAATCCTAAACCTTAAACCATAAACTATAACCCTAATCCATAAACTCTAAATCCTAAATCTCATGTTTTGCACTTTTTAATCAAATGACTAAGTGTTAAATTTAAATAGAAATTCACAACTTTTAGGAATTTAACAGATTTATATTTTTCTATATGTAACACAAAGTCATGATTCAAGGGGTGAGTTATGGATTCAGTCTCTTTCTTGCTTTAGATTATTGTAGCATTAGCAATGGTCATGATTGTATATTTTGTCTCTAGAACACAAAATTATATCGATGTGAATATGTCATAACTTGTCTCTCCGTTGAACATATTGTTATGGCACTAAGAATGATCATAAATACATATTTAATCACTATAATACTGGGTCACAGTATTGGATATGACCATTGCTTGTGCATTTTATCTTTATATTGCAAAGTCATTGCACTAGGAATGATTGTAACTTTGAACATTCCTCGAAAGCAAAAGTCATGACCCTAGAAATAGTTAAAGCTCGAGTACTACTCTTTATAACTTTCTATAGCTAAAATTCTTGGGATTGGAAAAATCACTATGGCTTTTCCTTTGTTTTGTGACCTCAAGTGTCAATATGCACGACTAATATTTTGAGTAATGATTAAAACCTTTTATACATCTGAATAGGATTCATTTACAGTTTTGGGTATTGTGAGCTTGTATACATAACTCATTTAATATAATAAGAAAGAAATGATACTTTTCATATCCATGAGGATATAAAAAAAGGCTTAGACATGCCAATAAAATACATTTTTTGATTATTGATTGAAAGAGAGCCCATACTTCTTGCCCTGCTCAAACCACCCTAGGGCTAGTTTGTTCTAATAAGATGCAAGGTGGTTATTTTTTTAGAGGTGAACTATGTTTTAAAAAATTGCTTTCAGTGTGTGCATGAGAGATATTTTAGAAGAAATTATAATAATCAATATAAATAGCATTCCCAACAATTAGCTATTTCAACACATAGGGGTATAACTTGTTTTAGGTCTATTAGCGTACATGAAGTGAAAATTACCTTGATAGCCAAGTGATTAAGATCAATATGATGAGACATAATAGAGATAAAGTATAAGCTCATATTATTTTCGTTAGAGCTTTAGGCATCATTTAGAGTTGGAGAGGGAACAAAATAAATTATTTAATTTTCAGTATATTTTTAATTTTAATTTTAATTATTTATTAGTTTATTTTAGAGAAATATTAAATACAAAATAAATTATTAGAAAGACAGCTCTAAGTTAAATTAACCGGTATATCCTAAATAATAAATAATAAATCTCATTTTTTTTTCATTTTAATTTAAATATTAAAATTTAATTATTTATTTGTTTATTTTATATAATATTAATTACAAAATAAATTATGAGTTACACAAATTTGATTTATATAAATTATTTTCATCAAAATAATATAAATAAAAATTGTTTAAAAGAACTAAAAATTTCAAAACAAAAAATTATCATATATAATATATTTTGCTTGTTTCTTAATCATTTTTAAGTTTTATATTATATTTTAAATTGATATCTATCTTTTAATAATTGATTATAAATTTATTTTTTGATCATTATTAGAATATTTATCAATAAAATAGTTTATATTGAATTTATATGATATATAAATAGAATGATTATTATAACTAAATATTGAATTCACTTTTGAAAAAAATTTTAAAAAATTATTATATTTCTAAGGTTATAACCTTTGACAATATCAAAAATAATAAAATAAATTTTTTGCTTTTTATTTTTAAAATAAAACCTATAAACTACTAAATGCATACACATTTAAATAAGTAAACTCTTATACCCCATAATGCCGTAAATACAGTAACCATTAAACTGATATATAATACATAATAAATAATAATCTAATTTTTATTTCTATTTATTATAATTTAAATATTGATTTTAATTATTTATTCGTTTATTTTTATAGAAATATTAATTACAAAATAATTAGAGTGCGACAAATATATTTTAAATAATTTATTTTTATGAAATTATATATATATATACGCATATTAAATAAGTAAAAATTTAAAAATTTAAAATTATTATCCAGTAATATATTTTACTTTAATTTTATATCAATTTGGGTTTTGTAAATATTTTTAATTAATTTCTATCTTTTTATTAAAGTTTATTAATTTAATTTTTGATCAATATTATAATATCTATCAATAAATCATTTATAATTGAATTAATATGATATATAATTATTAATATTATTATAACTAAATATTATATTACATTTAAAAAAATTTTAAATATTATTATATTTTCAAAGGTTTAACCTAAGAAAATAAGAAAAAATTCATAAAATTTTTTTAATTATTTTATTGTTTAAATAAAACCTATAAACCACTAAATGCCTAAAACATAAATCGCTAAATTTTCAAATGACAAAAGATCTAAATACTTAAACCATTAAATTGGTTTACATTAATAATAAATCATAAATCTCATTATAATTTTTATTCAGAATAATTTAAAATTTTTTTTATAATTATTTATTAGTTTATTATTATAGAAATATTAATTACACAATTATTTATTAGTGAAACATATATAATTAAAATTAAACTGGTATACCCTAAATAATAATTAATAAATCTCATTTTTTTAATTATAAATTTTAAATATTCATTTTAAATTATTTATTTGTTTATTTTTATATAAATATTAATTACAAAATAAATTATGAGTTAGACAAATATAATTTATATAAATTATTTTGAATCAAAAATATAGATAATCTTTTAAAATAAAAAAAAATTCAAAACAAAACAAATTATTATATTGTAATATATTTTACTTGCTTATGAATTATTTTAGGTTTGTAATTATATTATAATTGAGATCTATCTTATTAATGATAGATTATTTATTTATTTTTTCATCATTATTAGAATATTTATCAATAAAATTGGTTATATTGAATTAATAATCAATATAAAATATATTTATTATTATAACTAAATATTGTATTCACTTTTGAAAAAAATTTAAAAATTATTATATTTTCAAAGCTTATAACCTTAAAAAAGTCAGAAAAAAAAATAAAATAAATTTTTTGTTATTTCATTTTTTAAATAAAACATATAGAACATAAATGCTTACTTACTTAAATCAGTAACTCATAAATCCTCAAACCTCTAAATACATAAACTTTTAACAGCTATATACTACTTAATAAATAATACATCATAAATCTCATTTTAATGTGTATTCATTATAATTTTAAATATTCATTATAATTATTTATTAGTTTTATTTTTTATAAAAATATTAATTACAAAATAAATAATGAGCGAGTCAACTATAATCTTAATAATTTATTTATAATCAAAAAAAAATATAAGCATATAAAATGAAGTAAAATTTTAAAAACAAAAAATTATTATTTAGTAATATATTTACTTTGATTTGGAATCATTATATATTCGTTTTGCAATTATATTTTAATTGCTCTCAAATTTATTAAGAATAGTTTATTAATTTATTATTTGATCAATTTTATAATATCTAACAATAAAATTACTTATATTGAATTTAAATGTCTTATGATTATTACGATTATTATAACTAAATATTATATTTACATTTGAAAAAAAATTTAAAAATTATTATATTTTCTAAGAGTATAACCTTCAAAATGATAAAAAATCACAAAAATAATTTTTTTATTTTTTATTATTTAAATAAAACTTATAAACCACTAAATGCCTAAACATTAAAATCTCTCGACTCGAAAACCCCAAAACACCCTAAATACTTAAACCATTAAACCTATATAACCAAAATAATAAATAATAAATCTCATTTTTATCTAGTTTCATTATAATTTAAAATATTCATTTTAATTATTTTTTAGTTTATTTTTATAGAAATTTAATTACAAATAAAAAAAGAGTGAGACATATATAATTTAAATAAATTATTTTTTATGAAAAAAAATATAAGCTTATAAAAATAAACAAAATTTCAGATATTTAAAATTTTATTAGTAAATAATTTACTTTGATTTTGAATTATTTTTGGTTCTACAAATATAATTTAATTAATATCTATCTTATTAATAATAGTTTATTAATTTATTTTTGATCATCAAATAATATATATTTAAAAATTTTTTATATTGAATTTACATCAAATATAATTATTAAGATTATTATAACTAAGTATTGTATTCATATTTTAGAACTATTAAAAAATTATTATATTTCAAAGGTTATAACCTTTGAAAATCAAGAAAAATCCATAAAAATAAATTTTTATTATTTCACTGATTAAATAAAACCTATAAAGACCTAAATGTGCAAACATATAATCAATAAACTCCTTAACACCCCAAAACCACAAAAAACATAAACCATTAAATAGGTTTACCCTAAATAATAAATTATACATCTCATTTTTTTATTATTCATTATAATTTAAATATTCATTTTAATTATTTATCACTTTATTTTTATAGAAATATTAATTACAAAATAAATTATTAGTGAGACAGATATAATTTAAATAATTTATTTTTCATCAAAAAATATATATGCTTATAAAATGAGGCAAATTTTTAAAATAAAAATATATTATTTAGTAATATATCTTATTTGATTTTGAATCATTTTAGATTCTACAATTATATTTTAATTTATATCATTCTTATTAATACTAGTTTATTAAATTATTTATTGATCAATATTATAATATATATTAATAAAATTATTTATATTAGTTTACATTATATATAATTATTAAGATTATTATAACTAATATTATATTCACATTTAAAAAAAATTTAAAATTATTAGATTTTCAAAGGTTACAACCTTCAAAATTAAAAAAATTCAAAAAATTAAATTTTTTGTTTTTAATTCTTTAGATAATAACTATAAATCACTAAAGGCCTAAACACTTAAATCACTAACCTCTAAAACCCAAAAATACTTAAATACTTAAACCATTAAAACTGGTATATCCTGAATAATAAATAATAAATCTCAATTTATTTGTATTCATTATAATTTGAAATAATTATTTTAATTATTATAAGTTTATTATTATAGAATTATAAATTACAAAATAAATTATGAGTAAGACACATTAATTTAAATAATTTATTTATAATAACAAAAATATAAAGTTATAAAAAAAGCAAAACAATAAAAAAATTATTATTAAGTAATATATTTTTCTTTGATTTTGAATAAATTTAGATTTTGCAAATATATTTTAAATAATATCTCTTATTAATAAAAGTTTATTACATTTTTTTCTCATTATTATATTATCTAGCAATGTAATTATTTATATTGAATTGAACTTTCTAAAATTATTAGATTATTATAACTAAATATTATATTTACATTTGAAAAAAATTAAAAATTATTAAATTTTTAAAGGTTATAACTTTCAAAAATTAAAAATAATAATAAAAATAAATTTTTTCTATATCATTGTTTAAATAAAACTTATAAACCACTAAATGCCTAAACACTTAAGGCCTCTTAACTCCTAAACACAAAAGACCCTAAATACTTAAAACCTTTAAACTCGTAAACCTTAAATATAATTTAAATAATTTATTACTATATTAATTACAAAATAAATTATGAGTGATATAAATATAATTTAAATAATTTATTTTTCATCAAAAAAAAATATATAAGCTTATAAAAAGAAGCAAAAACTAAAAAAATTATTATTTAGTAATAAATTTTACTTGGATTTTGAATATGTTTTAGTTTAGCAAATTATATTTTTATTTATCTATCAAATTAAAAAATAACATATTAATTTATTTTTGTTAATTGATATCATATCAATCAATAGAATTGTTTATATTTAGTTTATATTATATATAATTATAATGATTATTATTACTAATATTGTATTAACATTTTAAAAAAATATTAAAATTATTATATTTTCAAAGGTTATAACCTTTGAAAATGTGAAAAAATATCAAAAATATTTTTTTGTTATTTCATTGTTTAAATAAAACCTATAAACCACTAAATGCCTAAAAACATAAATCGCTAAAGTCATAAATGAAAATACCTATAAATACTTAAAATATTAAACTAGTATACATTAATAATAATTCATTAATCTCATTTTAATTTTTATTTAGTATAATTTTAAATTTTTATTTTAATTTGTTATCAGTTTATTTTTATAGAAATATTATTTAAAAAATAAATTATTAGTGAGACAAATCTAATTTAAATTAGACTGGTATACCCAAAATAATAATGAATAAATCTCAATATTATCTTTTTCATTATAATTTTAAATATTCATTTTAATTATTTATTTGTTTATTTTTATATAAATATTAATTAAAAAAATAAAGTATGAGTTAGACAAATATAATATATATAAATTAATTTTATTCAAAAAAATATAAATAAACTTTATAAAAAAAAATTTAAAACAACAAATTATTATATAGTAATATATTTTGCTTTCTTCTGAATCATTTTTATATAATAATATATTTTTCATCTATATATTATTATATAGTAATATATTTTGATTTGATTTTGAATCATTGTGTTATGTAAATATATTTTAATTATTATTTATATTATTAATAATAGTTTATTAATTTAATTTTTGATCATTATTATAATATATATCAATAAAATAGTTTATATTGAATTTATATGATATATAATTGGTAAGATTAATATAATTATACATAGTATTCACTTTTCAAAAAATTTTAAAAATTATTTTGTTATGTAAATATATATAAATATATATATATATATATATATATATATATATATTTGTCTAATTCAATTTATTTTGTAATTAATTTTTATATATAAATAAACAAATAAATAATTATAATGTATATTTAAAATTATAATGAAAAAAAAATAAGATTTATTATTTATTATTTAGGGATACTGGTTTAATTAAATTAAATATGTCTCACTAATAATTTATTTTGTAATTAATATTTCTATAAAAATAAACTGATAAATAATTAAAATAAAATTTAAAATTATACTGAATAAAAATTAATATGAGATTTATTATTTTGTATTAATGTATACCAGTTTAATGGTTTAAGTATTTAGAGGTTTTGTTGTTTAGGAGTTTAGAATTTATGTTTTTAGGTTTTTAGTGGTTTATAGATTTTAATTAAAAAATAAAATAACAAAAATATATTTTTTTTATTTTTTGATATTTTCAAAGGTTATAACCTTTAAAAATATAATAATTTTTAAATTTTTTTAAAAAGTGAATACAATCTTTAGTTATAATAATCATTATATTTATATATCATATAAATTCAATATAAAAAATTTTATTAATAAATATTTTAATAATGATCAAAAAATAAATTAATAATCTAATATTAATAAGATAGATATCAAATAATATATAATTACAAAACCTTAAATGATTCAGAAGCAAAGCAAAATATATTACAATATAATAATTTTTGCTTTAAATTTTTATTTTAAAAAAAAGTTATCTATAATTTTTTAATGAAAAACAATTTATATAAATTATTTTTGTCTAACTCAATTTATTTTGTAATTAATATTTATATATAAATAAACAAATAAATAATAAAAATGAATATTTAAAATTATAATGAAAAAAAATGAGATTTATTATTTATTATTTAGGGATACCAATTTAATTTAATTTAGATCTGTCTCACTAATAATTTATTTTGTAATTAATATTTTTATAAAATTAAATTGATAAATAATTAAAATAAAAATTTAAAATTATACTGAATAAAAATTAAAATGAGACTTATAATTTATTATTAATTTATACCAGTTTAATGGAAAAAGTATATATAGGTTTTGTCATTTAGGAGTTTATCAATTTAGGTTTTTAGGCTTTTAGTGGTTTATAGGTTTATTTAAAAACTAAAATAAAAATAAATATATTTTTATTATTTTTTAATATTTTCAAATGTTATAACCTTTCAAAATAAAATAATTTGTAAATTCTTTTCAAAAGTGAATATAATCTTTAGTTATAATACCCATTATATTTATATATCATATAAATTCAATATAAACAATTTTATTGATAAATATTCTAATAATGATCAAAAAATAAATTAATAATCTATTATTAATAAGATAGATTTCAATTAAAAAAAAGATAGATATCAATTAAAATATAATTATAAAACCTAAAATGATTCAGAATCAAAGCAAAATATATTACTATATATTAATTTTTTGTTTAGAAATTTTTTTTTCTTCTAAAAAGTTTGTTTATAATTTTTTGCTGAAAAATATTATATATAAATTATATTTGTCTAACTCAATTTATTTTGTAATTAATATTTATATAGAGATAAACAAATAAAGATTTAAAATGAATATTTAAAAATATAATTAAAAAAAATAAGATTTATTATTTATTATTTAGGGATACCGGTTTAATTTAAATTAGATCCGACTCACTAAAAATTTATTTTGAAATTAATATTTCTCTAAAAATAAACTGATAAATAATTAAAATAAAAATTTAAAATTATACTGAATAAAAATTAAAATGAGATTTAAGATTTATTATTAATGTATACCAGTTTAATAGTTTAAGTATTTAGAGGTTTTTTCGTTAGGAGTTTAGTGATTTATGTTTTTAGGCTTTTAGTGGTTTATTGGTTTTATATAAAAAAATAAAATAACAAAAAAAATTTGTATAATTTGTTATCATTTTAATAGGTTATAACCTTTGAAAATATAATAATATTTACAATTTTTTGAAATGTGAATACAAAATTTAGTTTTAATAATATTAATAATTATATATCATATAAATTCAATATAAACAATTTAATTGATAAATAATATAATAATGATTAACAATTAAATTAATAACTATTAATAAAAAAATAGATATTAATTAAAAAATATTTACAAAACCTAAATTGATTCAAAATTAAATTAAAATATATTACTAAATAATAATTTTAAATTATTAAATTTTTACTTCTTTTATAAGCATATATTTTTTTTTATTAAAAAAAATTAATTAAATTATATTTGTCACACTCATACTTTATTTTGTAATAAATATTTCTATTAAAATAGACGAATAAATAATTAAAATGAATATTTAAAATGATAATAAATAGAAATAAAAATTAGATTTATTAATTATTAAGTAGTATAAAGAAGTTTAATGGTTTATGTATTTAGGCATTACGGGGTCTAGAAGTTTGCTGATTTAACTGTGTATGCATTTAGTGGTTTAAAGTTTTTATTTAAAAAATAAAATGAAAAAAAATTATTTTTATTATTTTTTGATATTTTCAAAGGTTATAACCATTGAAAATATAATTATTTTTAAATTGTTCTCAAAAAGTGAATAAATATTTATTTATAATAATCATAATAATTATATATCATATAAATTCAATATAAACAATTTTATTCATAAATATTCTAATAATTATCAAAAAATAAATTAAAAATATATTATGAATAAGATTGATATTACTTACAATATAATATCAAAACCTAAAATGATTCAAAAGCAAAGCAAAATATATTACTTAATAGTAATTATTTGTTTTTAAATTTTTATTCTTTTATAAGCTTATCTATTTTTTGATGAAAAATAATTTTTATAAATTATATTTTTAACTCATAATTTATTTTGTAATTAATATATATATATTAATAAAAAACTTAACAATCAAAATGAATTTTTTAAATCATAATGAAAACAAATAAAAATGAGATTTTTTAATTATTCTTTAGGGTATACTAGTTAAAAGGAGTATTTATATAGGGGTATCGGGATTTTGTAGTTTAGTGATTTATGTGTTTAAGCATTTAGTGGTTTATAGGTTTTATTTAAATAATAAAATAAAATTTTTTTTTATTTTTTCACATGTTAAAAGGTTATAATCTTTGAAAATATAATAATTTTAAAATTTTTTTCAAAAGTGAATATAATATTTAGTTATACTAATTAATAAATATATATCATATAAATTCAATATAAACATTTATATTGATAAATATTATAATAATGACAAAAAATTAATTTATTAATCTATTATTAATAAGTTAGATATCAATTAAAGTATAATTACAAAACCTAAAATGATTCAGAAGCAAACCAAAATATTTTACTATATAATAATTTTTTGTTTTTAGTTTTTTTTTCTTTTAATTAGTTTATCTATATTTTTTTGTTGAAAAATAATTTATATAAATTATATTTGTATAACTTAAACTTTATTTTGTAATTAATATTAATATAAAAATAAACAAATAAATAATTAAAATGAATAATTAAAATTATTAAAAAAAAATGAGATTTATTATTTGTTATTTATTATTTAGGGTATACCGGTTTAATTTAAATTATATCTGTCACACTAATAATTGTTTTTGTAATTAGTATTTCTATAAAAATAAACTGATAAATAATTAAAAGAAAAATTTAAAATTATACTTAATAAAAATTAAATTGAGATTTATGATTTAATATTAATGTATACCAATTTAATGGTTTAAGTATTTAAATGTTTTGTCATTTAGGAGTTTAGCAATTTATGTTTTTAGGCATTTAGTGGTTTATAGGTTTTATTTAAATAATGAAATAAAAAAAAGTTATTTTTGATATTTTTTTAAATTTTCGAAAGTTATAACAATTGAAAATATAATAATTTTAAAATTTTTTAAAAATGTTTATACAATATTTAGTAATAATTATTATTATAACTATATATAATATCAACTATATATAAATAATTTTATTGATAGATATTATATCAATTATCAAAAATAAATTAATAAACTATTATTAATATGATAGATATAAATTAAAATATAATTAAAAAACCTAAAATGATTCAAAATCAAAGTAAAATTTATTACTAAATAATAATTTTTTTTAGTTGTTGCCTCATTTTATAAGCTTATATGTTTTTTTTGATGAAAAATATATTATTTAAATTATATTTGTATCACTCATAATTTATTTGTAATTAATATTTATATAAATTATTTAATTATATTTAAGTTTATGAGTTAAAGGTTTAAGTATTTAGGGGCTTCGGGGTTTAGGAGTTTAAAGATTTATGTATTTAGCCACTTAATGGTTTATAAGTTTTATTTAAACAATTATATAACAAAAAAATTATTTTTGTTATTTTTTCTGAATTTTAAAGGTTATAACATTCGAAAATATTATAATTTTTAAATTTTTTTATATGTGAATACTATATTTAGTTATGATAATCTTAATAATTATATATCATGTAAATTTAATATAAACAATTATATTGATTGATATTATTTTAATGATCAAAAAATAAATTAATAAACTATTATTAAAATGAAAGATATATTTAAAATATAGTTGCAAAACATAAATTTATTCAAAATCAAAATAAAATATATTACTAAATAATAATTTTTTATGTTTTGCTTCTTATTATTAGTTTATATTTTTTTATTAAAAGTAAATTATTTAAATTATATTTGTCTTCCTCATAATTTATTTTTATTTATAATTCTATAAAAATAAACTTATAAATAATTAAAAAGAATATTTAAAACTATAATGAATACAAATAAAATAGATATTTATTATTTATTATTCAAGATATACTAGTTTAATGGTTTAAGTATTTAGGTATTTTGGGGTTTAGTGATTTAAGTGTTTAGGCCTTTAGTGATTTATAGTTTTTATTTAACGAATGAAAAAATAAAAAATTAAATTTTTTGATTTTTTTTTTAATTTTTGAAGGTTATAACCTTTCAAAATATAATAATTTTTAATATTTTTAAAATGTGAATATAATATTTAGTTATAATAATCTTAATAATTATATATAATGTAAACTCAATATAAATAATTTTATTAATACATATTATAATAATGATCAATAAAAAATTAAAAAGTATTAGTAATAATAATCATATAAATTAAATTATAATTGCAAAATCTAAAATGATTCAAAAAATAAATAAAATATATTACTAAATAATAAATTTTTGTTTTTAAAATTTTCACTTTTTTTATAAGGATATATATTTTTTTTGATGAAAAATAAATTATTTTAATTAGATCTGTCTCACTAATAATTTATTTTATAATTAATATTTCTATAAAAATAAACTGATAAATAATTAAAATAAAAATTTAAAATTATACTGAATAAAAATTAAATTTAGATTTATGATTATTTATTAATGTACGCCTGTTTAATGGTTTAAGTATTTAAAGGTTTTATCGTTTATGAGTTAAACGATTTATGTTTTTAGGCATTTAGTGGTTTATAGGTTTTATTAAAACAATAAAATAACAAAAAAAATTGTAATTTTTTGTCTTTTTCATAGGTTGTAACCTTTGAAAATATAATAATATTTAAAATTTTTTGAAATGTGAATACAATATTTAGTTATTTTAATATTAATAATTATATACCATATATATTCAATATAAACAATTTTATTGATAGTTAATATAATAATGATCAAAAATTAAATTAATAAACTATTAATAATAAAATATATATTAATTAAAATATATTTACAATACCCAAATCAATTCAAGATTAAACTAAAATATATTACTGAATTATAATTTTTAATTTTTAATTTTTTACTTCATTTATAAGTGTCTATATTTTTTTGATTAAAAATAAATTATTTAAATTATATTTGTCGCACTCATAATTTATTTTGGAATAAATATTTTATAAAATAAACTAATAAATAATAAAATCAATATTTAAAATTACAATAAATAAAATAAAAATTAGATTTATTAATTATTAAGTAGCATATAGCGGTTTATTGGTTTATGTATTTAGGAGTTTACTAATTTAACTATATATGCATTTAGTGGTTTATATGTTTTATTTAAAAAATAAAATAACAAAAAATTTATTTTTGTTATTTTTTATATTTTCAAAGGTTATAACCTTTGAAAATATAATAATTTTAAAACTTTTTTCAAAAGATAATATAATATCTAGTTATAATAATTATTAAATTTATATATCATATAAATTCAATATAAACATTTTTATTGATAAATATTCTAATACTAATCAAAAATAAATTAATAATCTATTATTAATAAATTAGATATCAATTAAAATGTAATTACAAAACCTAAAATGATTCAGAAACAAAGCAAATTATATTACTATATAATATTTTTTTGTTTTAATTTTTTTCTTCTTTTATTAAGTTAATCTATATTTTTTTGTTGAAAAATAATTATTATAAATAAATTTGTATAACTTATAATTTATTTGGTAATTAATATTTATATAAAAATTAACAAATAAATAATTAAAATGAATATTTAAAATTATAATGAAAAAAATAAAAATGACATTTATTATTTATTATTTAGGGTATACATGTTTAAAAAATTTATCTATTTAGTCTTTTTGAGATTTAGAAGTTACTAATTTAAGTATTTAGGCATCTAATGGTTTATAGGTTTTATTCAAACAATGAAATAACAAAAAAATTATTTTTGATATTTTTTCAAATTTTCAAAGGTTATAATATTTGAAAATATAATAATTTTTAATTTTTTTTAAAATGTCAATACAATATTTAGTAATAATGAATATTATAACTATATATAATATAAACTAAATATAACCAATTTTATTGATAGATATTATATCAATTATCAAAAAATAAATTAATAAACTATTATTAATATGCTAGATATAAATTAAAATATAATGAAAAAACCTAAAATTATTCAAACTCAAAGTAAAATTTATTACTAAATAATCATTTTTTTAAGTTTTTGCATTAATTTATATGATTATATGTTTTTTTGATGAAAAATATATTATTTAAATTATATTTGTATCACTCATAATTGATTTGTAATTAATATTTCTATAAATTATTTAAATTTTATTTAAGGTTTACGAGTTTAAAGGTTTAAGTATTTAAGGGCTTCGGGGTTTAGGAGTTTAGAAATTTATGTATTTAAGTATTTAATGGTTTATATGTTTTATTTAAACAATGATATAACAATAATTTTTTTTGTTATTTTTTCTGATATTTAAAGGTTTATAATTTTTTTAAAAAATTAAATTTTTAAATATAACAATGGTTTATAATTTAACTAAATAATTTTTAAATTTATAAACTATTATAATGGTTTATAATGGTTTATAATTTATAATGGTTTATAATTTAACTAAATAATTTTTAAATTTATAATTTTAAAATTTTATTGGTTTATAATGGTTTATAATGGTTTATAATGGTTTATAATGGTTTATAATTTAACTAAATAATTTTTAAATTTACTAAATAATTTAACAATGGTTTATAATGGTTTACAATGGTTTATAATGGTTTATAATTTCTTTATTTAACTAAATATATAACAATTGTTTATAATTTACTTTGAAAATATAACTATTTTTAAATTTTTTTTATATGTGAATACTATATTTAATTATGATAATCTTAATAAATATATATCATAAAAATTTAATATAAATAAATATATTGGAATATATTATATTAATGATCAAAAAATAAATTAATAAACTATTATTAATAAGATAGATATTATTTTAAATAAATTTGCAAAATGCAAATTTATTCAAAATCAAAGAAAAATATATTATAAAATAATACTTTCTTTGATGTTTTGCTTCTTTTTACAAGTTTATATTTTTTGTTATTAAAAGTAAATTATTTAAATTATATTTTTCTTCCTCATAATTTATTTTTAATTTATAATTCTATAAAAATAAATTAATAAATAATTATAATGAATATTTAAAATTATAATGAATACTAATAAAATAAAGATTTATTATTTATTATTCAGGATATACTAGTTTAATGGTTTAAGTATTTAGGTGTTTTGGGGTTTAGTGAGTTAAGTGTTTAGGCCTTAAGTGATTTATAGTTTTTATTTAAAGAATGATAAAATAAAAAATTTAATTTTTTGATTTTTTTTAATTTTTGAAGGTTATAACCTTTGAAAATATAATAATTTTTAATTTTTTTAAATGTGAATATAATATTCAGTAATAATAATCATAATTATTATATATAATGTAAACTTAATATAAATAATTTTATTAATAGATATTGTAATAATTATCAATAAAAAATTAATAAAGTATTATTAATAAGAATGATATAATCTATAATATAATTGCAAAATCTAAAATGATTCAAAATAAAAATAAAATATATTACTAAATAATAAATTTTTGTTTTTAAAATTTTGCCTCTTTTATAAGGATATATATTTTTTTGATGAAAAATAAATTATTAAAATTAGATATGTCTCACTAATAATTTATTTTGTAATTAATTTTCTATAAAAATAAACTTATAAATAATTAAAATAAAAATTTAAAATTATACTTAATAAAAATTAAATTGAGATTTATTATTTTTTTTAAGTACACATGTTTAATGGTTTAAGTATTTAGAGTTTTTGTGGTTTAGGAGTTTAGAAATTTATGTTTTTAGGCATTTAGTTGTTTATAGGTTTATTTAAACAATAAAATAACAAAAAAAAATTTATAATTTTTTCTCATTTTCATAGGTTATAACCTTTTAAAATATAATAATATTTAAAATTTTTTTAAATGTGAATACAATATTTTGTTATAATAATATTAAGAATTATATATGATATAAATTCAATATAAATAATTTTATTGATAGATAATATAATAATAATCAAAATTTAAATTTATAAACTATTAATAAAAAGATTGATATTAATTAAAAAATATTAACAAAACCTAAATTGATTAAGAATTAAAATAAAATATATTACTTGATAATAATTCTTTATTTTTAAATTTTTACTCCTTTTATAAGCATATATTTTTTTTGATTAAAAATAAATTAATTAAAATATATATGTCGCACTCATAATTTAATTTGTAATAAATATTTATATAAAAATAAACTAATAAATAATTAAAATGAATATTTAAAATTAAAATAAATAGAAATAAAAATTAGATTTATTAATTATTAAGTAGTATATTGAGGTTTAATGGTTTATATATTTAGGCATTATGAGGTTTAGGAGTTTACTGAATTAATTGTGTATGCATTTAGTGGTTTATAGGTTTTATTAAAAAAATATAATAATAATAAATTTATTTATATTATTTTTTGATATTTTCAAAGGTTATAACCTTTGAAAATATAATAATTTTTAAATTTTTTTTAAATGTGAATACAATTTTTAGTTATAATAATCATTATATTTATATATCATATAAATTTAATATAAACTATTTTATTGATAAATATTCTAATAATGATCAAAAAATAAATTAATAATCTATTATTAATAAGAAAGATATCAATTAAAATATAATTACAAGATCTAAAATGATTCACAAGAAAAGCAAAATATATTACTATATAATAATTTTTTTTTGAATTTTTTTTTCTTTTAAAAAGTTTATCTATAATTTTTTGATTAAAAATAATGTTTATAAATTATATTTGTCTAACTCAATTTATTTTCTAATTAATATTTATATATAAATAAACAAATAAATAATTAAATTGAATATTTAAAATTATAATGAAAAAAAATTAGATTTATTATTTATTATTTAGGGATACCGGTTTAATTTAAATTATATCTGTCTCACTAATAATTTATTTTGTAATTAATATTTCTATCAAATAAATTGATAAATAATTAAAATAAGAATTTAAAATTATACTCAATAAAAATTAAAATGAGATTTATTATTTATTATTAATGTATACCAATTTAATGATTTAAGTATTTTGAGGTTTTGTTGTTAGGAGTTTAGCGATTTATGTTTTTAGGCTTTAATGGTTTATAGGTTTTATTTAAAAAAATAAAATAAAAAAATTTTTATAATTTTTTATCATTTTATAGGTTATAATATTTGAAAATATAATAATATTTAAAATTTTTTGAAATTTTAATACAATATTTTGTTATAATATTATTAATAATTATATATCAAATAAATTTAATATAAATAATTTTATTGATAGATATTATAATAATGATGAAAAATTAAATTTATAAACTATTATTATTATGATAGATATTAATTAAAAAATATTTACAAAACCCAAATTGATTCAAAATTAAAGTAACTTATATTACTTGATAATAATTTTTAATTTTTAAATTTATACTTCTTTTATAAGCGTATATTTTTATTAGATAAATAATATATTATTTAAATTATATTTGTCCCACTCATAATTTATTTTGTAATAAATATTTCTAAACAAATACACTAATAAATAATTAAAATGAATATTTAAAAATATAATAAATAGCAATAAAAATTAGATTTTTTAATTATTAAGTAGTATTTAGTTGTTTAATGGTTTATGTATTAAGGCAATACGAGGTTTAGGAGTTTACTGATTTAACTTTATATGCAATTAGTATAGCAGCTCAAGGGACTCGGAGATTCGCCACCCTTCCCGAAGCCTTGTCCCCCAAAGAATCGGGACTGACAAAATCGGTTGACTTTGACTTTTTTCGTCCCGTTCTATCACGTATTTTTTCTTTTGGGATTGTTCTAGATCTTAAGCAATATCCATCCCGAGAACCGTCCCGTCCTAAAAAACCTATACTCTGGAATATATATATATATCTATATAACATGAAGATGCCACCAATTTTGCTACTGCACATCCAATTCCGACGCACTTATTGCTGTTCTGAAGAGTTCCAGGCCACCTCACGCCGTTCCAGCTGTGTTCAGTTAGGTCCATCCCTTGTCCGTCACACTTTTGGTTGCCTCCACCGTGTCTCAGATGCCACCAGCATTTTGGTTTGTTTTTCTGACGAGAATTGAGTGATTAATTATTATTATTATTATGTGTCTTAGTCAGTTTTGTTTAGTATTGGTTGTGGTGTTGTGGTTGGGCCGAATGAGTGGGCCGAATGAGTGGGCCGAATGTGTTAGAGTCAGTATTGTAGAGCTTGATTATTTGAAATATTTATATGTATATATGCTTAACATATCATATTAATTAATGGCAATGCAAATGGCACAATCCAGCAGTAAACAAAAAATATAATAAATTGAAGATGATCACATTACAAATGATCAAAGTACTGGTAAATCCAATCATCATCCTTTCACAAACCCTCCTATTGTTACGGCAGGTTCTTCAATTCCAATTGTAAAAGAAAGTCTAGGTACTTCTAAACCTCAAGCTCAAAAAAAGTATAAGTGTGTTGTTTGGGAAACTTATGAGATATTAGTTGATTAAGGGGAATATGAAACTGGTAGGACATCTTGTATATGGTGTAGGAAATAATACTTGGAAAAAAGTGATCAAGGTACTTAGGGTTTATGGAAATACGTTAGAAAGACTTGTAAAAATTTCCACACAAAAAAGAATTAATAGAAGCTCACAAAGGTAAAGACAAGTCACAACTTTGTTTAGTTTCACTAATGGTACAATTTCAGAGGATAACAAATTAAATTATTGGCAATTTGATCAACGACTAGTTAGGGAGGCTTTGGTGAAAATGATCATAAAAGTTGAATTAACTTTTTGTTTTGTTGAGAGGGATGAGTTTAAAAAGTTTCGTGAAATTAGTGTGCCTCAATTTAAAATTCCATCTAGACACTCTGTGTTGAGGGATTGTTTTTCATTGTTTGTGAAGGAAAAGAAGAAATTATTTGATAGCTTATCATCTCATTGTTGTAGAGTTTCATTGACTACCGACACTCGGACTAGCATTCAAAATTTGTCTTATATATGTTTGACTATTCATTTCATTGATTCTCAATGGAATATGCATAAAAGCTTTTGAACTTTTGTGTAATTAAAAGTCATTCTGGAGTTAATATTAGAAATACTATTGAGTTTTGCATGAATGAATGCAGTTTGAGAAAGTTGATGTGCATTACTATTGACAATACATCAAATAATGATGTTGCAGTTGAACAATTGAAAAAAAAGCCCGTGAAGAAAAGTATTGTACCTTTGAGAGGCGAGCATTTTCATATGAGATGTTGTGCTCATATCCTAAACTTAATTGTCAGAGATGGAATTGTAGTAGTTGAGGGTGCTATTCAAAAAATTAGAGGTGTGGTGAAATATGTGAGGAACAGTCCTAAAAGATTAGATATGTTTAAGTTATGTGTTGAAGAAGCAAACTTGACATATGGGTCTTCATTGCAATTAGATTGTCCTACAAGATGGAATTCAACTTATTTGATGCTACAAACTAATATAAAATATCAAAAAAAAATTGATAAGTTGGAGGACAAAGACAAAAGGTTTTTGAAGGAGTTTGGTTCGAACGTTCTAACTGAGAGACTGAACAAACGCCAAAATTTTAGCTCGTTTCTTGAAAACTTTTTATGAGGTAACTTGTATATTTTCTGGCTCATAATATTCTACCTCTAGTGTTTATTTTCCTGAGATTATTCAAATTTTGAAAAAAATTTGAGCTTTGTGAAAATAGTAGAGATACAAAGGTGTCTGAAGTTGGTATGAAAATGAGGCATTAATACAACAAATATTGGGGTTCTCTTCAGTCAACAAATATTATGCTTTTTGTAGCAGTAGTGTTCGATCCGAGATATAAGCTCAAATATCTCAAGGTTAAGTACACTTAGCATTATGGTGAGGAATTGACTATAAATTTGGTGAAAATGGTTATAAATGCTTTAAATGAGATGATGGATGATTATAAAGATTTAAATGAAGATGAATCAAAAGAAGATGATTTCTCTTCTTTTGTGTTCAAAAAAAATGATGATTTCTTTGATGGTAGTGATACTTATGTTGATGATTTTTTTTTGAATTGGAGAAAGAACAAGAAGTTGCAGCTTTGGAGGAATTGGATAGGTACTTGGAGGACAAACTTGAAAAAAATAGAATTGATTTTGATCTTCTAAACTGGTGGAAGGTAAATGAGGTTAGGAATCCTTCTTTGGCAAATGTAGCAAGGGATGTATTTGCTATCCAAGGATCTACCGTGGCCTATGAATCTAAATTTAGTACTGGGGGGAGAACTTTAGATAAATTTAGGAGTTCTTTAACACCTATTATAGCTGAAGTTGTCTACAAGATTGGTTGAAAAGCTCAAATAAACCTATTGAAATTGAAGAATTAGTTCAAGACCTTGATGATAATGAATCAGGTTAGTATACAAATCTTGTAAATTTTAATTTCACTTTTACTTATTTTATTCATTCAATTTAATATAAATTTGGTTCAATTACAATTTTAAGAGGGGTCACAAGATCCATATATTCTTCCAACTATAGTTGGCAACTAAATTTGGAATGGGTGTATTAAATTGTTTAAGATAATATTTTGTTTTTTTATTACTTTTTCATCTCAGAAATTTATGTCTATTTGATTAACACATTTTCATCTTTGGTTATCATTCTATAATGGAGGAAGAAAAGGGAGGAGTTGTAGAAGAGATAATTAATTAGGGTTGGATTTTCGTTGCTGTTCCAGGACGGACCTTTGAAATGATTATTATCATGGTTGTTATTAGTTGTATTTTTTTGTTATATTAAGCTGCCTAATTTTAGCATTTACTTAAGTAGTAATTGATGCCACCAAAGTTTGTGGTCATCTTTAGCTTTTCCTTATTATTTTAAGTAATTGTTTAAAAAATGTAGCATTGCTAATATGGTTAACTTTCATCCGGCTGGACAAAGCCAACTTTTGAAAAAACAGACAACCAAATTAAGCACACAACTCGGTCCCGTTCTATTTAACATTTCTATCCTTTTCTACACATCAAAGCTTTTGACAAGGTAATGGAACTCGTTTGCGGTATTCAGCCTATTTGAAAAAAAAAATAGGCCCAATTTGAGTTTGAAAGATACATAACTATGGAATGATAAATTGTACATCAAAATGTTTAGACATAAATGAACTTGGCCAGTTTGAAGAAAATAAATTGAAATAAAAGTCTGAACTCTGTTCCATCCCGGACCATTTTCTTCTACCCAAAATCCCCGATCTCCGTCCCATCGCATCCCGATATTTTCAACCTATGGGATGGGTCTGGATTTCAAAAAAAAATTACCGAACTATGGGAAGGTACTGGGGATTTGTAATCCCCATCCCATCCCATCACATGATAACCCCTAGCATTTATTCGTTTATAAGTTTTATTTAAAAAATAAAATAACAAAAAATTTAATATAACCTTTGAAACTATAATTATTTTTAAATTTTTTTTAAATGTGAATACTATATTTAGTTATGATAATCTTAATAATTATATATCATGTAAAATTTATATAAACAATAATATTGATAAATATTATAATAATGATCATACAAAAGATTAATAAACAATTATTAATAAGATAAATATTGTTTTAAATATATTTACAAAACCTAAAATGATTCAAAATCAAAGTGAAATATTTTACTAAATATTAATTTTAAATTTTTAAATTTTTATATCCATTTATAAGCTTATATATTTTTTGATGAAAAATAAATTATTTAAATTATATTTGTCTAGCTATTAATTTATTTTTTAATTTATATTTCTATAAAAATAAACTAATAAATAATTAAAATGTATATATAAAATTATAATGAATACTAATAAAAATGAGATATATGATTTATTATTTAGGGTATACCTATTTAATGGTTTAAGTTTATTGTCGTTTTGGGGTTAATGAGTTTTTTGATTTATATGTTTACACAGTTAGGTTTTATTTATTGATTTATAGGTTTTATTTAATCAATGAAATAACAAAAAAAAAATTTTTATGAATTTTCGTGATTTTCAAAGGTTATAACCTTTTAAAAGATAATAATTTATTAATAGTTCTAAAATATGAATACAATGCTTAGTTATAATAATCTTAATAATTATATTTGATGTAAATTCAATATAAAAAATTTTATTAATATATATTATTTTGATGATCAAAAAATAAATTAATAAACTTTTATTAATAAGACATATATTAATTAAAATATATTTGCAGAACCCAAAATAATTAAAATTCAATGTAAATTATTTTACTAAATAAAATTTTAAATTTTTGAAATTTTGTTTATTTTTATAAGCTTATATTTTTTTTATAAAAAATAATTTATTTAAATTATATATGTCTCACTAATTATTTATTTTGTAATGAATATTTCTATAAAAATAAACTAATAAATAATTAAAATAAAAATTTAAAATTATAATGAATACAAATAAAAATGAGATTTATTATTTATTATTTAGGTTATATAGGTTTAATGGTTTAAGTATTTAGGGGTTTTTGGGGTTTAGGAGTCTAGAGATTTAAATGATTATGCATTTAGTGGTTTATAAGTTTTATTTAAATAATAAAATAATAAAAAAATTATTTTTGTTATTTTTTATCATTTTTGAAGGTTATAAACTTTGAAAATATAATAATTTTTAATTTTTTTTCAAATGTAAATATAATATTTAGTTATGATAATCTTAATAATTATAAGATATTTAAATTCAATATAAGTAATTTTATTGTTAGATATTATAAAATTGATCAAATAATAAATTAATAAACTATTCTTAATAAGATTGATAGCAATTAAAATATAATTATATTAATCTTACTAATTATATATCATATAAATTCAATATAAACAATTTTAATGATAGATATTATAATAATGATAGAAAAATTAATTTAATAAACTATTATTAATAATATAAATAATAATTAAAATATATTTACATAACACAATGATTCAAAATCAAATCAAAATATATTACTAAATAATAATATTTAGATGAAAAATTTATTACTATATAAAAATGATTCAGAAGAAAGTAAAATATATTACTATATAATAATTTGTTGTTTTGAAATTTTTTTTTCTTTTAAAATAAATTATTTTTCATTTTAATGATAAATAATTAATATAAATTATATTTGTCTAACTCATAATTTATTTTGTAATTAATATTTATATAAAAATAAACAACTAAATAATTAAAATGAATTTTTAAAATTATAATGAAAAAAATAATATTGATATTTATTATTTATTATTTAGGGTTTTAGAGATATAGAAGTTATTGATTTAAGTGTTTAGGCATTTAGTTGTTTATAGGTGTTATTTAAACAATGAAATATCAAAAAAAAATATTTTTTTTATTTTTTCACATTTTCAAAGTTTATAAACTTTGAAAATATTATAATTTTAAAATTTTTTTCAAAAGTGAATTCAATTTTTAGTTAAAATAATCATTATATTTATATATCATATAAATTCAATATAAACAATTTGATTGATAAATATTCTAATAATGATAAAAAATATATTAATAATCTATTATTAATAAGAAAGATATCAATTAAAATATAATTACAAAACCAATAATGATTCAAAAGCAAAGAAAATTATATTATTATATAATACGTTTTTGGTTTTAATTTTTTTTTATTTTAATAAGTTTATCTATATTTTTTTTGATGAAAAATAATTTATATAAATTATAATAGTCTAACTCATAATTTATTTTGTAATTAATATTTATATAAAAATAAACAAATAAATAATTAAAATGAATATTTAAAATTATAATGAAAAAAATAAAAAAGAATTTATTGTTTATTATTTAGAATATATCTGATTAAAAAAAATATCTATTTAGTGTTTTCGAGATTTAGAAGTTATTCATTTAAGTATTTAGGCAATTAGTGGTTTATAGGTTTTATTTAAACAATGAAATAACTAATAAATTATTTTTGATATTTTTTCAAATTTTCAAAGATTATAACCTTTGAAAATATAATAATTTTAAAATTTTATAAAATATGAATACATTATTTAGTAATAATAAATATTATAACAATATATATTATAAACTAAATATAAACAATTTTATTGAAAGATATAATATCAATTATCAAAAAATAAATTAATAAACAATTATTAATATGATAGATATATATATATAATTAATTACAAAAACTAAAAAGATTAAAAATTAAAGTAAATTTATTACTAATTAATAATTTTTGTTTTTTAGTTTTTGCCTCATTCTATAAGATTAAATATTTTTTTGATAAAAAATAAATTATTTAAATTATATTTGTATCACTCATAATTTATTTTATAATTAATATTTCAATAAATTATTTAGATTATATTTAAGGTTTACAAGTTAAATGGTTTAAGTATTTAGAGGCTTTGGGGTTTAAGAGTTTAAAGATTTATGTGTTTGGGAATTTAATGGTTTATAAGTATTATTTAAACAATGATATAACAAAAAATTATTTTTTGTTATTTTTTCTCATTTTTAAAGGTTATAACCTTTGAAAATATAACATTTTTTAAATTTTTTTAAATGTGAATACTATATTTAGTTATGATAATAATAATAATTAAATATCATATAAATTAAATATAAACAATTATATTGATAGATATTATATTAATGATCAAAAAATTAATTAATAAACTATTATAAATATGATAGATATTATTTAAAATATATTGTGTAATTTATAATTCTATAAAATTAATCTAAAAAATAATTAAAATGAATATTTAAAATTATAATGAATAAAAATAAAAGTCAGAATTATTATTTATTATTCAGGATATACAATTTTAATGGTTTAGGTATTTAGGTGTTTTGGGGTTTAGTGATTTAAGTGTTTATGCCTTTAGTGATTTATAGTTTTTATTTAAAGAATGAAAAAACAAAAAATTTAATTTTTTGTATTTTTTTGTATTTTTGAAGGTTATAACCTTTGAAAATATAATAATTTTTAATTTTTTTAAAATGTGAATATAATATTTAGTTATAATAATATTAATAATTATATATAATGTAAACTCAATATAAATAACTTTAATAATAGGTATTATAATAATGATCAATAAATAATTAATAAACTATTATTAAAAAGAATGATATAAATTAAAATATAAATGCAAAATCTAAAATGATACAAAATCAAAATAAAATAATTTACTAAATAATAAATTTTTGTTTTTAAAATTGTGCTTATTTTTATAAGCTTATATTTTTTTGATGAAATATAAATTATTTAAATTATATCTGTCTCACTAATAATTTATTTTGTAATTAATATTTCTATAAAAATAAACAGATAAATAATTAGAATAAAAATTTAAAATTATACTGAATAAAAATAAAAATGAGATTTATGATTTATTATTAATGTATACCAGTTTAATGGTTTATGTATTTTGAGGTTTTGTCATTTAGGACTTTAGTGATTTATGCTTTTAGGCATTTAGTGAATTATAGGTTTTATTTAAACAATAAAATAACAAAAAAAAATTTGTAATTTTTTGTAATTTTCAAATGTTATAATCTTTGAAAATTTAATAATATTTAAATTTTTTGAAATTTGAATACAATATTTAGTTATAATAATATTAATAATTCTATATCAAATAAAATAAATATAAACAATTTTATTGATAGATATTATAATAATGATCTAAAATTAAATTAATAAACTATTTATAATAAGATAGATATTAATTAAAAAATATTTACAAAACACAAATTGATTCAAAATTAAAGTAAAATATATTAGTTGATAATAATTTTTAATAATACTTTTTTATACTTCTTTTAAAAGCGCATATATATTTTTTGATTAAAAATAAATTATTTAAATTATATGTGTCGCACTTATAATTTATTTTGTAATAAAATTTCTATAAAAATAAACTAATAAATAATTAAAATGAATATTTAAAATAATAATAAATTGAAATAAAAATTAAATTTATTAATTATTAAGTAGTATATAACGGTTTAATGATTTATGTATTTAGGCATTACGGGGTTTAGGAGTTTATTGATATAACTGTGTTTGCATTTAGTGGTTTATAGGTTTTATTTAAAAATAAAAAAACAAAAATTTATTTTTATTATTTTTTCATATTTCCAAAGGTAACCTTTGGAAATATGATAATTTTTAAATTTTTTTCAAAAGTGAATTCAATCTTTAGTTATAATAATCATTATATTTATATATCATATAAATTCAATATAAACAATTTTATTGATAAATATTCTAATAATGATCAAAAAATAAATTAATAAAAAATTATTAATGAGATAGATATCAATTAAATATAATTACAAAATCTAAAATGATTCAGAAGGAGAGCAAAATATATTACTATATAATAAATTTTAGTTTTTAAATTTTTTATTATTTTTATAAGATTATCTATATTTTTCGATGAAAAATACTGTATATAAATTATATTTGTCTAACTCATAATATATTTTGTAATTAATATTTATATAAAAATAAATAAATAAATAATTAAAATGAATATTTAAAATTATAATGAAAAAAATAATATTGAGATTTATTATTTATTATTTAGGGTATACTAGTTTAAAAGGTTTCTCTTTTTATGATTTTAGAGATTTAGGAGTTATTGATTTAAGTGTTTAGGCATTTAGTGGTTTATAGGTTTTATTTAAATAATGAAATATCAAAAAAAATATTTTTTAAATTTTTTCACATTTTCAAAGGTTATAAACTTTGAAAATATAATAATTTTTAAATGTTTTTCAAAAGTTAATTTAATATTTAGTTATAATAATCATTATTTTTAAATATCATATAAATTCAATATAAACAATTTTATTGATAAATATTCTAATAATGATCAAAAAATAAATTAATAATCTATTATTAATAAGATAGATATTAATTAAAATATAATTACAAAATCTAAAATGATTCAGAAGGAGAGCAAAATATATTACTAAATAATAAATTTTACTTTTTAAATTTTCTATTCTTTTTATAAGTTTATCTATATTTTTCGTTGAAAAATAATTTATATAAATTATATTTGTTTAACTCATAATTTATTTTGTAATTAATATTTATATAAAAATAAACTAATAAATAATTTATTTGAATATTTAAAATTATAATGAAAATAATAATATTGAGATTTATTATTTATTATTTAGGGTATACTAGTTTAAAAGGTTTCTCCTTTTAGGATTTTAGAGATTTAGGAGTTATTGATTTAAGAGTTTAAGCATTTAGTGGTTTATAGGTTTGATTTAAAGAATGAAATATCAAAAAAAAAATTTTATTTTTTCACATTTTCATAGGTTATAACTTTGAAAATATAATAATTTTTAAATTTTTTTCAAAATTGAATTCAATATTTAGTTATAATAATCATTATATTTAAATATCATATAAATTCAATATAAATTATTTTATTAATAAATACTCTAATAATGATCAAATAATATATTAATAATATATTATTAATAAGATATATATCAATTAAAATATAATTACAAAACCAATAATGATTCAGAAGCAATGCAAATTATATTATTATATTATAATTTTTTGTTTTTAATTTTTTTTTCTTTTAATAAGTTTATCTATATTTTTTTGATGAAAAATATTTTATATAAATTATAATTTTCTAACTCATAATTTATTTTGTAATTAATATTTATATAAAAATAAACAAATAAATAATTAAAATAAATATTTAAAATTATAATGAAAAAAATAAAAATGAGATTTATTATTTAATATATAGGATATATCTGATTAAAAAAATTATCTATTTAGGGTTTTCGAGATTTAGAAGTTATTCATTTAAGTATTTAGGTATTTAGTGGTTTATAGGTTTTATTTAAACAATGAAATAACAAATAAATTATTTTTGATATTTTTTGAAATTTTCAAAGATTATAACCTTTAAAAATATTATAATTTTAAAATTTTTTAAAAATGTGAATACAATATTTAGTAATAATAATTATTTTAACAATATATAATATAAACTAAATAAAAACAATTTTATTGATAGATATTATATCAATTATCAAAAAATAAATTAATTAACTATTATTAATATGATAGATATAAATTTATATTTAATTACAAAAACTAAAATGATTAAAAATCAAAGTAAATTTATTACTAAATAATAATTTTTGTTTTTTAGTTTTGACTCATTTTATAAGATTATATTTTTTTTTGATAAAAAAATTATTTAAATTATATTTGTATCACTCATAGTTTATTTTGTAATTAATATTTTAATAAATTATTTAAATTATATTTAATGTTTACGAGTTTAAAGGTTTAAGTATTTAGGGGCTTCGAGGTTTAGAAGTTTAAAGATTTATGTGTTTAGGTATTTAATGGTTTATAAGTTTTATTTAAACAATGATATAACAAAAAATTTATTTTTTGTTATTTTTTCATATTTTTGAAGGTTATATAACCTTTGAAAATATAATAATTTTTAAATTTTTTTAAATGTGAATACTATATTTAGTTTTGATAATATTAATAATTATATATCATGTAAATTCAATATAAACAATTATATTGATAGATATTATATTAATGATCAAAAAATAAATTAATAAACTATTATAAATAAGATAATATTATTCAAAATATTTTTGCAAAACCTAAATTTATTCAAAATCAAAGTAAAATAAATTACTAAAAAATAATGTTTTTGATGTTTTGTTTCTTTTTATAAGTAAAATTTATTGTTCTTAAAATTATATTATTTAAATTATATTTGTCTTCCTCTTAATATATTTTGTTAATTTATAATTCTATAAAAATAAACTAAAAAATAATTAAAATGAATATTTAAAATTATAATTAATACAAATAAAAGTTAAATTTATTATTTATTATTCAGGATATATAGTTTTAATGGTTTAGGTATATAGGTGTTTTGTGGTTTAGTCATTTAAGTGTTTATGCCTTTAGAGATTTATAGTTTTTATTTAGGTGTTTTGAACGTTATAACCTTTGAAAATATAATAACTTTTAATTTTTTTTAAATGTAAATATAATAATTAGTTATAATAATCTTAATAATTATATATAATGTAAACTCAATATAAATAATTTTATTAATAGATATTAATATAATGACAAATAAATAATTAATAAACTATAAAAAGAATGATATAAATCAAAATATAAATGCAAAATCTAAAATGATACAAAATCAAAATAAAATATTTTACTAAATAATAAATTTTTGTTTTTAAAATTGTGCCTATTTTTATAAGCTTATATTTTTTTTAAGAAATATAAATTATTTAAATTATATATGTCTCACTAATAATTTATTTTTTAATTAATATTTATATAAAAATAAACTAATAAATAATTAAAATAAAATTTAAAATTATACTGAATAAAAATTAAAATGACATTTATGATTTATTATTAATGTATACTAGTTTAATGGCTTAAAAATTTAAATGTTTTTTCATTTGAAAATTTAGATATAATATAATATTTATTATTTTTTCTCATTTTCATAGGTTATAACCTTTGAAAATATAATAATATTTAATATTTTTTTAAATGTAAATATAATATTTTAGTTTTAATAATATTATTAATTATATATCATCTAAATTCAATATAAAGAATTTTATTGATAGATATTATAATAATGATCAATAATTAAATTAATAAACAATTAATAAAAAGATAGAAATTAATTAAAAAATATTTACAAAACCCAAATTGATTTAAAATTTAAGTAAAATATATTACTGGATAATAATTTTAAATTTTTAAATTTTTACTTCTTTTATATCCGTATATATATTTTTTCATTAAAAATAAATTATTTTAATTATATTTGTTGCACTCATAATTTATTTTGTAATAAATATTTTTATAAAAATAAACTATAAATAATTAAAATGAATATTTAAAAATATAATAAATAGAAATAAAAATTAGATTTATTATTTATTATGTATTATATATCGGTTTTATGGTTACTGTATTTAGGCATTACGGGGTCTAGGAGTTTACTTATTTAACTGTGTATGCATTTAGTAGTTTATAGGTTTTATTGAAAAATAAGAAAACAAAAAATTTATTTTTTTTATTTATTTATATTTTCAAAGGTTATAACCTTAGAAAATATAATAATTTTTAAATTTTTTTTAAAAGTGAATTCAATATTTAGTTATAATAATCATTATATTTATATATCATATATATTCAATATAAACTATTTTATTGATAAATATTCTAATAATGATCAAAAAATAAATTAATAATCCATTATTAATAAGATATATATCAATTATAATATAATTACAAAACCTAAAATGATTCAGATGCAAAGCAAAATATATTACTATATAATAATTTTTTGTTTTGAAATTTTTTTTTCTTTTAAAAAGATTATGTATATTATTTTGATGAAAAATAATTTATATAAATTATATTTGTGTAACTCATAATTTATTTTGTAATTAATATTTATATAAAAATAAACAAATAAATAATTAAATTTGAATATTTAAAATTAAAATAAAAAAAATAGATTTATTCTTTATTATTTAGGATATACCGGTTTAATTTAAATTAGATCTATCTCACTAATAATTTATTTTGTAATTAATATTTATATAAAAATAAACTAATAAATAATTAAAAAAAAATTAAAATTATACTGAATAATTAAAATAATTTATTTTGTTCCTCTCTCAACTCTAGAATGATTGCTAAAGCTCTAACCAAAATAATAGGAGCTTTTACTTTATCTCTATTATGTCTCATCATATTTGATGTTGAATCACTAGGCTATCAAAGGTAATTTGACTCATGTATGCTAACAGACAAAACCAAAGTTGTACCCCTATGTTTTGAAATAGCTAGTTGTTGAGGAGGCTATTTATATTGATTATTGTAATTTCTTTTAAAATATCTCTCATGCACACACTCAAAGCAATTTTTTTAAAACATAATTCACCTCTATAAAAATACCCACCTTGTAGCCTATTAGAACAAACTAGCCCCATGGCGGTTTGAGCACGGCAAGAAGTATGGACTCTCTTTCAATCAAGAATCAAAAAATTTATTTTATTGGCATGTCTAAGCGCCCTTTTTTTCATCATGGATATAAAAAGTATCATTTCTTTCTTTTTATATTAAATGAGTTATGTATACAAGCTCACAATACCCAAAAATGTGTAAATAAATCATATTCAAATGTATAAAAGGTTTTAATCATTGCTCAAAATATTAGTCTTTCATATTGACACTTGAGGTCACAAATCAAAGGAAAATGTCATATTGATATTTCCAATCCCAAGAATTTTAGCTATAGAAAGTTATAAAGAGTAGTACCCGAGCTTTAACTATTTCTAGGGTCATGACTTTTGCTCTTGAGGAATGTCCAAAGTTACAATCATTCCTAATGCAATGACTTTGCAATATAAAGATAAAATGCACAAGCTATGGTCATATCCAATACTGTGACCCAGTATTATAGTGATTAAATATGTATTCATGATCATTCTTAATGCCATAACAATATGTTCAACAGAGAGACACAAGTTATGGCATATTCTCATCGATATGATTTTGTGTTCTAGAGACAAAATATACAATCATGACCATTGCTAATGCTACAATAATCCAAAGCAAGAAAGAGACTGAATCAATAATTCACCCCTTGAGTCATAACTTTGTGTTACATATACAAAAAGATAAATTTTTGACATTCCTAAAAGTTGTTAATTTCATTTTAAATTTAACACTTTGTAATTTGATTATAAAAGTACAAAACATGAGATTTAGGATTTAGGGTTTATGGATTAGGGTTATAGTTTATGGTTTAAGGTTTAAGATTTAAATTTAGGGTTTTTGGTTTTATTTTCTTTTTTTTTTTGGAAAATACAAACTTAATTTTCATTTAGGCACACAACTTACAAGAGACTAAAAAGCTGACTAATTTAGGCCAGCACACCAAATCCTATGCACCTTAATGATTCTATGCATAAAATACATAAAAAAACATAATGCCTAATAATTCCAAGCGTACGAATACAACTAAAATCACCTGACAATCCCGGACTTCAGAGTTGGCATTGAGTCATTATGCGCACTGCGTCCTTTCCATTCAGATTTGTCCAAGCCTTTTGGAGGAACCTGAATGATGCACCATATTAAAACTATGCAAATATAAGATTGTGCATGTGTGTGCCATGCAGCATCAAGCATTTGCCTATGTCATTGCTATGCAATGGAATACATGTAAAACTGAATACCCATAAATCCACAAGTCCATATCTATGACACTTTGTCAATTCATTCTCACCTCTGAATTTCACCTTCTTTTGATCCAATGATTCTCAAAAGAGTATCTCTTGGGTTAGAATGCTTCCTCCTCGAGCTCCAAGAAGTGGCTGTATGTTGCACTGACAAAATATCAAAAAATTTGCATGAATCAGTGTGCATGTGTGTTGAGATCAATCTCATAGTCTAATTATCTATGCGTACAACCAAGCTAGAATACAAGTAAAATTACAAAATGCTATAATGATGGGTCTTCTGCTCCCGGGAGTGTAGCATCGCCTAATGTGTATTTAGAAAATCCATTAGTGGGCCCCACTTAGAGATACTCATGGGTCCAGTTGCCTTCATTACATGCCGCATAGAGAACAGACAAGATTGTGTGTGTGAGTATGTCATGATCTGTCTCTACAAGTACATGGTGCATACAAAGTCCAAAATACAAATAAGACTACAAACATACACTACAAGTTTGAATCTTTTCCTCCCATGTGGCTGGTCTGGACTCCATTGCTTACTGGCCCTGCTTGGTGATGCTTCAAATTTTGCCGGCTCTCCAAATAATCATGGATTACCCGCTACTCCTATTGGGTGACTGTTGGGTGGCCCTCTTTGCTGCCTGATAGGGCTAGTGGGACCCACTCCTAACTACTCCTGGGTTTACTCCCGACCACTTTGCTCATTACAACAAAAACCATAATCATTGATGCTTAAAAAATGTCATTATATATATATAATGTTGCTTATCGATAGCGTCATCCGCTAGCGTGACATAAAAATTCTATACATATAATGACATTTTTTTTGCACTGTCGTTGAATCATACCTTGACGCTAAAATAAAGTGTCATTTTTATTAACAATGATGCTTTATTTTAGCATCAAGGTTTGATTCAACGACACTGCAAAAAAATGTCATTATATGTTGTAGCTATCATAAATTTTTTTAATTCTATGACACTTAGTAAAAGCATCAAGGAAGATTATGATTTAAATAAATTTAAATTTAATAATTATTGTAAATATATTTTCACCTGTTATTGTAATACTGCATGCACATAAGAACAACATTCTTTACAATTCATACCAAAAATATAGTTTTCAAGTACAATGGGGAACTCGGACTTCTTACAAATCAAAAAAAAACACAATTTCAACATTCATTTCTTAAATGCAATTCAATTTTTTTGATATATGCAACCCAATTATGCCTTATCTTCATAAAACTGGTTATTGCTAGCCTGACAAAGTTGAGAGTTAATTTCCAAATAAGGTAAGCTACATACAAAAAGATGAACAATAAATACTTACACTTGCAGAAAAAAATATACTATAGAGCATTGGAAAAAAAATAGGAATGATAACAACATATCATAAAAATAATTTATATAACAATTGACATATACGATTAAACAAATTTAACAACAATAAAAACAGAGTTAGTAGTAATTGATAAAATATAAAGTAGGAGATTTATCAATTATGGCATAAAATTTTTAATGAGGTATGTTTTTTAAAGTAAGGATTTCTTTGAGCCTGCATTAAGAAAAAAAATTTGTGTTACAAATAAATGCTTCATTCTATAATAAGAAGGGAAAAACTTACATATTAACAATGTCTTTAAGATCATCTGAAGGTTGATGATGTAAGGAATCAAGTTAATAGGTGATCAAAGTCATTATGTCAAGTACCACCAATACCCAATGACAACTACAAAATTAACATTAGTGTAACAACATAACATTTATAATTTGATAAATATGCATTCTTATAATCTTACTTATGTTAAATAACTTACCCTGGGTTATATGGAATAAAAACAAAATTTGCATTATTTGCATTCATCAACTGATTAGCTATAATACTTTATTTATTTTTCTTGCTTGCTTCTCCCAATCCAGCTTTGGAAACCAAGGTTGGATTTACAAAAATAAATTGTTATGCCTTTTTAGCATCAACCATCTTTGTATGCAAGTGTCTGATTTAATTTCACACAATATTTAAAAGTTTTAATATTTTAATTTAACTAATATTAAATACAATTCTCATTATGAAAAATTAAAGCATAAATAAGATAGTTAAAATATATGAAAAACATATTAAATGTTTCTCTTACCATATATAGAACATAAGGCAACTAGATGATACCTCTGTTGATGATATTATGATATCCATATCTTCTTTTATGAGGAAGGTCTTAAATGACTGTCCAAAAACCTCCTCTATGAAAATTGTGGGATAAATAACAATTTGACAGTTACCATCTTATTGTGATACTTAGAAAAAAATTAACACTCAAGAATATTCAATGAATCAAAAATCATTTATAAATATTAGAGTAATCAAGAAAAATATATTTAGCCACCCAAAACATTATCATGTTCCATTATGGAATAGATTCGTATTTTGGAATATTATCAATCAATTAGTTAATTTGTGATTATAACTTTAGGTGCTAGTGAGACGAGACAACTCACAAGCTACTTGGACTCAACTCAATTAAAATTCGATCAAAACTCAACTCGTGTAAGATCGATTCGAGTTCGAGCATGACTAAAAATGTTAACTAGTTTAGTCGACAAACTAGTAACTCGACTCAGATAGATCACAACTCAAAAATTTTTGTATATAAAATTTTAAATTTTTTTTATTTATATCTCTATTTTAGGAGATGAAATATAAAATATATCTCTATTTTTTTATTCTTAAAAATCATACATTTTTATTATTTATGTAGTTATAAATATATTTATTTTTAAAATATTTAATTTTCTCTAAAGAAAAGATATAATAAAATAGGATATTATTCTATAAATTATATTAATAAATTAATATTATAATGAATATATAAAAACTATTTTTATAATTTATATCCAAATTATAAATTAGTCATTATAAATTTTTATATAAATCTTAAATAGTTTTCAGCTTACTTTTTATTTTATCTAAGCTTAGTGTTCTAACCTTAACAACTAATTTTAGGAGAATTGTATAATTTTTTTACCAAACTAAACAAAATCCAATGTTGGATTCCACCCACTTACAACATTCAATGGAATGGTTGCATAGTTGTTGCATTAAAGAAAGCATGGTTCAAGGTGGGTCATGTTTCTGAAGGCAAATCACATGCCCACCCTTATCACACCCAACCCATGACATTTTTTGTAGATATCATGTATGCTCAAATCACTGTCTCACAAGCACCACCCCAAGACCCAACATGACCCATGTCAAGCATAAGACTCGAACCAAATTTAGTCTAGATGGCTAGTAAGCTGGATCAAGCTATGCTATAGATACACAACGAACAAGGGCCACTCCATCATTCCTCCATTATCAACATCTAACACTACAATTTAATCATCAAAGCATACAATTTTCCTTGAAACTAACTATTCTAGTAGTTTTTTAGACGTGTTTAAACCATCACTAATGTATAAAAATTTGTCATTACATCTACCCTGAGGTTGGTAAGGGAGATTGGGTAAAGGGTGAAAAAAAAACTATTCTAGTAGTTTTTACTTCATCATGACAGTAATTTTCCATGAACAAACAAGGTAATGTCAAATAAAATGCTAAGCTAGGAAAGATGAGACAATGTTAAGGAAAAGGCTACTTGGAATGATGAAGCTTTCAGAAACAGCAAATCGGGAGGTATCCACTAAGTGAAACTACTAAACTTAATAAATAACATTGCAGGGTCTACACAAAATACACAAATAAATAAAGTTTCACAGCACACTCCAAAAAAGCTACATACCAGGCTTCTTATACACAGAGACAAACATCTACTTGATGCATTTGAAGCTTAAAAATAAAAACTTTTAAAGATTACCAATAGGATGGGTATGGTATACTGCTACTCCTATCATAGCTTACGGACCTTAACTAGTCGCCAGACCCAAGTGGCGACCCAGAAAGTCTATGACCCAAATCATAGGAAATGCCAGAGAAAGGTGACCCATATGCATTGGAGTGGTTCATGCTATTAGGGAAGGCTGACACTGAATAAAATCAAAAAGTATACAACACAAGAGATGCTAAAAAAATAGACCCAGAAAGGAATCACAACTCATGAAAGTTCTAGAAGTATAGTACCTCATGAATAACAAAGGGGAGAAGAATAGGACGATCCCCTACATGACTCAAACAATCGCTTGGATTGAAGTGAGTTTTCACTTCCACTCAGCAGCAAAGGAGAATGCATTGGCATTCCAGATGAATTTGGGCAAGAAACAATCACATTACAGACGTTCTGCAGTTTATATTGCCAAAAAATCTGAACAAAGAAGAGTTTAGCTAGTTTAATTCATAATAAGCAAAATCATGTCCAATGGGCAGAAGGAGAAACTGCAGGAAGTACAACAACTAGATCCAGCAGAAGAGATAAATTCACATAGAGTCAAATGCTTGTAGAAAATAATGGACACACCATAAACTTTAGGGTACGATCATAGATAACCACTAGACCAGAGAAAATCTTGATAGCTTAGTCTGCAATCTCACGAGTTTCATATTCTACAAAAGCATATCCTTTGAATTTGTCACTCTCCTTATCTCGAGCAAAGTGCAACTTCAGAACTCTCCCAGCTTAAATTAAAATATCATACAAAACCCTATCGCTTACCCTCTCATCCAAATTCCCTTAAAAAATTATCACAGTATATAATATAAAGATGTTCCGTGAATACTTAGAGAATCAAGATATTGGATGCTTAGAGAAACAAGATAATTATGGAAGAAGAATTTTGTCGAGCAGTTGGTGAGCAGAAAATATGGAGCTTGCACTTTTCTGTCCGTTACATTCATGACCCAATCAGCCTTCAAATAGGCATTAAAGATAAATTGAAAAACACCCCACTATGTGAGAGAACACCCCCACTAACTTTACAAAATAAACTACCACAACTTAAGAGAAAAATAAGGAAACCACTAAGTATAAGTCAACAACTAAAATGGGTAAAGAGTGGGTAGTTAATGGTGTTTTGTTTGAAGTTGTACTGACAAGAACGTAACCAAAATAATGTTGAGATGTGGTAGTGGTTCATGTAATGGCCTAAGTATGCTGACGACTACTGATTGCCAATAGGTTAACCTCATCAATTCCAGTGATTCAATGAGCTATTTTTTGATAAAAATTAAATGTATGGAAGTGCAGATACAATTAGAAACTCAATGGGGAAACTTACAGAATGCTGCAAATATGGCCAATGATATCGGAGACGCGAGCTTGAAGTTGAGCTGTTGGAAATGGCCGAACGTGATGAAGAAGACGCGCAAGTCTTTCTAGCGATCGATTCTTCATTATATTAAATTAAGTTAAAAATAATATTATTAAATTAATCACATAATTTTATTAAATCACCTTATATTTACATTATATTTTAATTTCTCTTAGGAATAAATTAAAATATCAACAAGTTAATTTTAAAATTAAATATTATTACTTACATTATAAATAAAAAACTCAATTTTGAATGTAAAAATATTTAGATATTTTTAAATTTTATCATAAGTTTCTATTTATTTTTAATAAATAATTTTCAACTAAAATTTGATAATTTATTTTTATTATTATAGAGTAAAATTAAAAATATTATTAATTATTTAAAAGAATAAATAAGAAATTAGTTACAAATCAATAAATTCAAAATTAAATTTTTAACATCCACGACACTAATAAAAGTGACAAGTTTTTTAATTTTCAGCCCCTTATTCCCTGAAAAATTTTAAAGAGGTAATAAATTTTTTAAACCTATTAATCTTAACAATGACACATCTAGTAAGTATCATTAAATGTCTACTTACAAATATAATAATGACATTTTATAAATGCGTCAAAATATAAAGCGTCATTAATTTTAAGTTTTTTTGTAGTAACAATGACACTTCTAGTAAGTGTCATAAAAACTTAAAACATTTTCCAAATAATGAAGATTTTAGATAAGTGTCATTAAATGTCTAATTTCAAATAATATAATGACATTTTCTGAAAGCGTCAAGATATAAAGCATCATTAATTTGCTGTTTTGTTGTAGTGGCTTGATCTCGTCAGTTGTTTGAATGTTATCATCCCGGCTTGCTAGTGGTGCCCTCTATAAGCTGGTGGCCCATACTTCTGGCTGCTTCCAGAACTTTCTGGCCCCTCTAAATGCTACACCAAAATGGACAAGAATATGTGCATGTGTGTACTGTGGTCCGTCGCTATGTGTGTGTGGTGCAGTAGTATAAGGGTATAAAAATTTAGTAAAATAAGTATTTAGTTATTTTGTGGTTTATAGGTTTTATTTAAATAATTAAATAACAAAAAATTATTTTTATGATTTTTTCTCATTTTCAAGGTTATAACCATTGAAAATATTATAATTTTTAATTTTTTTTCAAATGTTAATACAATATTTAATTATAATAATCATAAAAATTAAATATCATGTAAATTCAATATAAATAATTTTATTGATCGATATTATAATACTGATCATAAAAAATATTAATAAACTATTATTAATAAGATAGATATTAATTAAAATATATTTGCAAAACCATAAACGATTCAAAATCAATGTAAAATATATTACTAAATAATAATTTTTTATTTTTAAATTTTTGATTGTTTTTATAAGCTTATAATTTTTTTTGATGAAGATAAGTTATTTAAATTATATTTGTCTCATTCATAATTTTATTTTGCAATTAATATTTTTATAAAAATAAAGAAATAAATAATTAAAATGAATAATAAAATTATAATGAATACAAATAAAAATGAGATTTATGAATAATCTTTTAAAGTATACTGGTTTAATGGCTTAAGTATTTAGGACTTTAGGAGTTTAGTGATTTAAGTGTTTAGGCATTTAGTAGTTTATATGTTTTATTTAAATAATGAAATAACAAAAAAAATATTTTTCAAATTTTTTATCAATTTTGAAGGTTATAACCTTTATAAATATATTAATTTTTAAATTTTTTTCAAATGTGAATATAATATTTAGTTATAATAAACTTAATAATTATATATCATGTAAATTAAAAATAAACAATTTTATTGATAGATATTAATAAACTAAATATAAATATAAATATATTGATGATCAAAAATAAATTAATAAACTATTATTTATTGATAGATATTAATATATTATTTATAAATACTTAAACCTTTAAAGATGGTTTAAATGTTTAAGTATTTAAAGGTTTTAGGGTTTTGGAGTTTAGGAGTATAATGATTTAAGCATTTAGGCATTTAGTAGTTTATAGGTTTTATATAAACAATAAAATAACAAAAAATTCATTTTTGTGATTTTATCTCATTTTCAAAGATGATAACATTTAAAAATATAATAATTTTTAAATTATTTTCAAATGTAAATATATTATTTAGTTATAATAATATTTATAATTATATATCATGTAAATTCAATATAAAAAATTTTATTGATAAATATTCTAATAATGATCAAAAAATAAATTAACAATCTATTATTAATAAGATAGATATCAATTAAAATATAATTAAAAAACCTAAAATGATTCAGAAGCAAAGCAAAATATAATACTGTATAATAATTTTTTGTTTTGAAAATTTTTTCTTTTAAAAAATTAACCTATAATTTTTTGATAAAAAATAATTTATATGAATTATATTTGTCTAGCTAAATTTATTTTGTAATTAATATTTATATATAAATAAACATATAAATAATTAAAATGAATATTTAAAATTATAATGAAAAAAATGAGATTTATTATTTATTATTTAGGGATACTATTTTAATTTAAATTAGATCTGTCTCACAAATATTTATTTTGTAATTAATATTTTTATAAAAATAAACTGATAAATAATTAAAATATAAATTTAAAATTATACTGAATAAAAATTAAAATGAGGTTTATAATTTATTATTTGTGTTTACTAGTTTAATGGTTTAAGAATTTAGAGGTTTTGTCATTTAGGAGTTTAGCTATTTATGTTCTTAGGCATTTAGTGGTTTATAGGTTTTATATAAAAAATAAAATAACAAAAAAAATTTCTATATTTTTTTATTATTTTCATAGGTTATATCATTTGAAAATATAATAATATTTAAATTTTTTTGAAATTTTTAAACAATATTTTGTTATAATAATATTAATAATTATATATCATATAAATTTAATTTTAATAATTGTATTAATAGATATTATAATAATGATCAAAAATTAAATTTATAAACTATTAATATTAAGATATATATTAATTAAAAAATATTTACAAAACCCAAATTGATTCAAATTAAAGTAACTTATATTACTTTATAATAATGTTTAATTTTTAAATTTATACTTCTTTATAAGCGTATATTTTTATAATATAAATAATATATTATTTAAATTATATTTGTTTCACTCATAATTTATTTTGTAATAAATATTTCTAAATAAATACACTAATAAATAATTAAAATGAATATTTAAAAATATAATAAATAGCAATAAAAATTAGATTATTTAATTATTAAGTAGTATTTAGCGGTTTAATGGTTTATGTATTTAGGCATTACGGGATTTAGGAGTTTACTGATTTAACTTTATATGCATTTAGTAGGGCTACTCACGGGACTCGGAGATTCGTGACCTGACCTGAACTCTTGTCCCGAAAAAATCGGGACTGAGAAAAATCCATTGACTTAGACTTTTCCCGTCCCATTCTGTCACGTATTTTTTCCTTTGGAACGGTTCCGGATCTTAAGCAATATTCATCCGGAGAACCGTCCCATCCTAAAAAAACTGATAATACTATATATATATATATATATATATATAACATGAAGATGCCACCAATTCCGCTACTGCCCATCCAATTCTGACGCACCTATTGCTGTTTCGACGAGTTCCAGACCACCTCATGCCGTTCCAGCTGTCTTTAGTTAGGTTCAGCCCTTGTCAATCACACTTCTGGTTGCCTCCACCGTGTCCCAGATGCCACCAGCCTTTTGGTTTGTTTTTTTTTGAAGAGAATGAGTGATTAATTATTATTATTATGTGTTGTAGTTATTTTTATTGAGTATTGGTTGTGGTGTTGTGGTTGGGCCAGAATGAGTGGGCTGAATGTGTTATAGTCAGTTTTGTATAGCTTGCTTGTTTGAAATATTTATATGTATTTATGCTTAACATATCATATAAATTAATGGCAATGCAGATGGCATAATCCAGCGGTAAATGAAAAATACAATAAATTGAAGATGATCACATCTCAAATGATCAAAGTACTGGTAAATCAAATCATCATCCTTTCAAGAACCCTCCTATTGTTACGGCAGGTTCTTCAATTCCAATTGCAAAAGAAAGTCAAGGTACATCTGAACGTCAAGCTCATAAAAAGTATAAGTCTGATGTTTGGGAAACTTATGAGATATTAATTGATTCAGAGAAAATGAAACTGGTATGGCGGCTTGTATATGGTGTTAGAAAGAATATTTGGCAAAAAGTGATCAAGGTATTTTGGGTTTATGGAAATACTTGGGATTGACATGTAGGAAATTTCCACACAAAAAAGAATTAATAGAAGCTCACAAAGGTAAAGACAAGTCACAATCTTTGTTGAGTTTCACTAAAGGTACTAGTTCAAAGAATAACAAATTAACTTGTTGGCAATTTGATCAACAACTAGATAGAGAGGCTTTGGTGAAAATGATCATAAAAGATGAATTGCCTTTTTGTTTTGTTGAAAGGGATGAGTTTAAAAAGTTTTGTTAAGTTAGTGTGCCTCGATTTAAAATTCCATCTAGGCGCTCTGTGTTGAGGGATTTTTTTTCTTTGTTTGTGAAGGAAAAGAAGAAATTATTTGATAGCATATCATCTCATTGTTGTAGAGTTTCATTGACTACCGTCACTTGGACTGGCATTCAAAATTTGTCATATATATGTTTGACTGTTCATTTCCTTTATTCTCAATGAAATATGCATAAAAGGCATTGAACTTTTGTGTAATTAAAAGTCATTCTGGAGTTAATATTAGAAATGCTATTGAGTTTTGCATGAATGAATGGGGTTTGAGAAAGTGATGGGCATTACTATTGACAATGCATCAAATAATGATGTTGCAATTGAACAATGAAAAAAAGGCTTGTGAAGAAAAGTGTTGTACTTTTGAGAGCAATGCATTTTCATATAAGATGTTGTGCTCATATCATAAACTTAATTATCAGAGATGGCATTGCAGTAGTTGAGGGAGCTATTCAAAAATTAGAGGTGTTGTGAAATATGTGAGGAGCAGTCCTAAAAGATTAGATATTTTTATGTTATGTGTTGAAGAAGCAAACTTGAAATATGTATCTTCATTGCAATTAGATTGTCCTACAAGATGCAATTCAACTTATTTGATGCTACAAACTAATATAAAAATATCAAAAAGAATTTGATAAGTTAGAGGACAAAGACAAAATGTTTTTGAAAAGTTGGTTCAATCGTTCCAACTGAGAGAGACATCAACAAATGCCAAAATTTTGTCTCATTTCTTGAAAACTTTTTATGAGCTAACTTGTAAATTTTCTGGCTCAAATTATTCTACCTCTAGTGTTATTTTCCTCAGATTATTCGAATTTTGAAAAAAATTAAGCTTTGTGAAAATAGTAGAGATACAATGGTGTTTGAAATGGGTATGAAAATGATGCATAAATTCAAAAATATTAGGGTTCTCTTCAGTCAAAATATTATGCTTTTTGTAGTAGTAGTGTTTGATCCTAGATATAAGCTCAAATATCTCAAGGTTAAGTACACTTTGCATTATGGAGAGGAATTGGCTAAAAATTTGATGAAAAAGTTTATAAATGCTTTAAATGAGATGATGGATGATTATAGAGATTTAAATGAAGAAGAATCAAAAAAAGATGATTTCTTCTACTATGTTGAAGAAAAATGATGATTTCTTTGATGACAGTGATACTTATGTTGATGATTTTTTTTGTTTTGAATTGGAGAAAGACAAGAAGTTGAAGCTTTGGAAGAGTTGGATAGGTACTTGGAGGACAAACTTGAAATAATAGAATTGATTTTGATCTTCTAAACTAGTTGAAGGTAAATTAGGTTGGGTATCCTTCTTTGGAAAATGTAGCAAGGGATGTATTTGCTATCCAAGCATCTACTGTGGCCTACAAATCTACATTTAGCACTTGGGCAGAACGTTAGATAAATTTAGGAGTTCTTTACACCTAGATAGCTGAAGTTCTCATATGTCTATAAGATTGGTCGAGAAGCTCAAACAAGCCTATTGAAATTGAAGAATAGTTCAAGACCTTGTTGATAATGAATCAGGTTAGTATAAAAATCTTGTAAGTTATAATTTCACTTTTACTTATTTTATTCATTCAATTAATAAAAATATGGTTCAATTACAATTTTAAGAGTGGTCACAAGATCCAAATATTCTTCCAACTATAGTTGGCCCACAAAATTTGGAATGAGTGTATTAAATTTTATAGGTAATATTTGTTTTTTAATTATCTTTCATCTTAGAAATTTATGTCTACATTATTAACATGTTTTCATCTTTGGTTGTCCTTCTACAGTGAAGAAGAAAAAGGAGGAGTTGTAGAAGAGATAATTAATTGGGTTTGGAATTTCGTTGCTGTTCGGGATGGACCTTTGAAATGATTATTATCATGGTTCGCATTAGTGTATTTTTTGTGTTATATTAAGCTGCCTAATTTTAGCAATTACTTAAGTAGTATTCGCTGCTACCAATGTTTGTGGTCATCTTTAGCTATTCATTAATATTTTAAGTAATTTTTTAAAAAAATGTAGTATTCGCTATATGGGTAACTTTCACTTGGCTGAACAAAGCCAACTTGTGACAAAACAAAGAACCAAATTAAGCACACAACTCGGTCCCTTTCAATTTAACATTTCTATCCTTTTATGCACATCAAAGTTTTGACAAGGTAATGAAACTCATTTGTGGTATTCACCTATTTGACAAAACAAAATTGGCCTAATTTGAGTTTGAAAGATACATACTAGGAATTATAAATGGTACAACAAAAGGTTTCGACATGAACTAACTTGACCGGTTGAAGAAAATAAATTGAAAAAAATGTCCAGACTCCGTTCCGTCCCCGAACCATTTCTCCTACCATAAATCCCCGATCTACGTCATCCAGTCCCAATATTTTCAACCTATGGGTCTGGTCTGGATCTTCAAAAAAGAATCTTTGAACTGTGGGAAGGGACTAGAGATTTGTAATCCCCATCCCAGTCCCTTCCCATGAGCACACCTAGATTTTAGTGGTTATAGGTTTATTTAAAAAATAAATAACAAAAAATTAATTTTAATTATTTTTTGATATTTTCAAACGTTAACCTTTGAAAATATAATAATTTTTATATTTTTTCAAATGTGAATATTATATTTAGTTATACTAATCATTATATTTATATCTTATATAAATTCAATAAAATAATTTTTTTGATAAATATTCTATAATAATCAAAAAATAAATATAATCCATTAATAATAAGATAGATATAATTAAAATATAATTACAAAACTTAAATGATTCATAAGCAAAGAAAAATATAGACTATATAATATTTTTTGTTTTGAATTTTTTGTTCTTTTAATAATTTATTATATTTTTTAATGAACAAAATTTATATAAATTATATTTATCTAACTCATAATTTTTTTTTGTAAT